>CAHIKZ030002744.1:10000-107500 GCA_903632075.3 Acanthosepion pharaonis | reverse complement strand
CATAGGCATGCAAGAATGTTCTCTAAGTTATGGAACCATCCCCATAAATGGAACATATCTTTTTTTCCTGTACCGGATTTTTCCTTTCCAGAACTAAAACCATCAAATAACAAATTATACGTCATTACCCTGCATTTTCACTTTTAATGTAAAAACATTTTAAATTCACAATCCATGCATGAAGCATATAGAAAGATGTGTTGAAATGTCATCATTATTAATTTCAGTCAATGTGTGAAACAAAATCACATGTTCAAATGCCACTTATTCAAAAATGTTAGAAACTTTTGTTCCAACCCAATATTTGTCTAATACATACATAAAAAACACAATTGAGTGCTGGTGATAATAAAACAGTGCTATATATATATATATATATATATATATAATTCAGAAAATTAATGACAAAGAATAGAAAGTCTTTTTTGTGTGATGCATTTTGTCCTTTAGGACTTCACTAGACTTAAATTATGTTTACATTAATGTAATTACATGTGTATAAAGAAGAGGTGACACTGAAATTTTAATCTTTTAAATTTAAATATATTCTTTTTTTTTTAAATATATGTTAAGGCATATAGTCTAGCTAATTTCATTATACATGCACACACACATATATATATATATATATATATATATATATATATATATAGTTCTATATTTGCCTAATCAATTCACCAATATATCTACAGTGTTCTCTGTGATTAAATTTGAATAGAAAAATATGCTTACTTATATATTTACTGATCTATCTTTTACTAGGTTAAAACTTAAATGATATTAAAACTTGTGAGAGCACAGTTTTTATGTTATATATATATATATATATATATATATATATATATATATATATAAATATTTTTTTTATGTTTAACGTTCTTTTTTTATAGATACAAGTATTTAAGTAAATGCTCTGTTTATAATAAACAGTATTAAATAACATTTACCGGCCTGAATGTCTGAGAAATTTTCATAGAAAATATTCGTCCTTTGACAGGATTCGAACCTGCATCCTATACGGAACCGTCATTTACGCTGACGTGCCTAACCTCTCGGCCACAAAGGAGCGTTCAGTAGGCAAGGTCGAATTTACTGCTTATAAACTTCAATCTTCCATGAATCTCGTACATTCATAACTGCTCTGGCGTATCAAATGTAAACAAATGACGTCATATATTAAGAAATGGACAAAGTCCGACAATTTATTTATTAAAGACATTTTTATGTTTAACGTTCTTACAGAACCATCATTTAGCCTGACGTGTCTTAACCAATCAAGCTACATTTCCGTATAGTATACAGGTTCAATTCCTGTCGGAGGATGAATATTTTCTATGAAAATTTCTCGGACATTCAGGCCAGTAAATGTTATTAATGCTGTTTATTATAAAACAGAACATTTACTTAAATATTTTTATCTACAAAAAGAATGTATAAACATAAAAATGTCTTAAAATATATGTGTGTGTGTGTGTGTGTATATATATTATTTTGTATGTGCTGTACTTAGTGGAAAGCATTCAGTATCAGTGATAGAGCCAACATATTCAGTTGTATGCATATATATACATATATCAGTTGTATATATATATATAGTGGAAAATATCAATGGTAGTTAACATATTCAGTTGTGTGTGTGTGTATATATATATATATATATATATATATATATATATATATATATATATATACATGTACACATATATATAGTGGAAAGCACTCAATATCAGTGGCAGAGCTAACATATTCAGTTATATATATATATATATATACACACACATACATATAATGTTTGTTCAATTTGATGAGAAAGTTGTTAAAATTGAATCTAAATATGGAGAGGATGAAAATTAAATCCTGGCTATCCTTTTGCTTTCTATTTTGGGTTTTCACCTTTTTTTGGCATCTTTCTGGGTTTTCTTCCTCATCCATATTCTCTCTTTCTTTGTTTTCTGGTTTTTGGCTAATATCAATGAATTAGGCCCCATTTAGATGGAAATGTGAAAGCTAAGTCACCAAAACAAGTAAAAACTGGCTGCGGTACCTGCAGGTCATTCTGTAGCCATTAAAATTAGCTAAATATATTTATCTCATTGCAAACTTTCACAAAACAAATGAAATCATTTGCCAAATCTTTTTCTTCAATTCATTTATTATTTATCATGTTGTGTCTTGTTTTGCTTTTAAGGCTGAAAGCCAATTTCTATATTAATTCTTTAATTACATAATTTGAATATAGATTTAGCAATAGTTTGCTTAGTGTAATTGTAGCTTTTTTTAATGTTGCTATAAAGTTTGTTTTGACTCATATATTTTTATCTGTTTATGTATAAACGCATGTTAAATTTTGTTGGTAAATTGATATTTATGTAGACAATGAACTGATGGTTATCAAATTAATATGTTTATAGTATCTTAATGGGTTTGGACAGTTTGAATTTTAGCCTTTGCATTAATATCATAGGAAAAGGAATGGAAACATTTCTCCCTGAACTCTGTACCATCAGTTGATATCTCTTGACAAAAAATGTTTTTGTTACTTACAGTTTACAAAAGTGATAGTGGGTGATTGAATAAACAACTCTCTCATTAACTGCTGTTATACACTCAGTTTCAATCTTGACAGAGTTCACTTATACATGCAAGTAGATTGGTAGAGAGAAAGAAAGGGCAACTCTCCTAAAACTGACTTGATCCAGAGACACGATTTGTGATTGATTTTATTGCTATTTGATTATTTTCAATATTTATTTCTATGAATTAACAAGAAAACATTAAAAAGTTATCTCATTTCTAATCTGTCAAATACTGATTTTTATATATATATATATATATATATATATATATATATATATATAAAAGAAATATGTTGTAGTGGTTCCAACGAGAGAAAAGTATGTATATTAAAAAGAAGAGGTGCATAAACGTTTTTGGTTGTAATGTGGATTTATTGAGAAAAAATATTATACTTTGTTTTATATATATATATATATAATTACACACAAAAAACAAGCAACTCCCAAACAAGCACACTTAATATGACACCCTGGAAAAAAAGAGTGCTTATTGTTGCAATGGCAGTGTATAATGTACTAGTCACAATCTTCCAGTGGAAGTTTGACCAATAACAACTGTCACTTTCCTGCATGCTATGCACACATTCTTCTGTTCCAACCATCTGAAGAATGTGTACATAGCCTACAGGGCAACTGACAGTTGTCGTTGATTACACTTACACCAGTTCTCAGTTTGATAATGTCTTATTCACACCAATATCCTTGTTATTCTTATTCATTTTAATTCCCTTAATTTCAAATGAATGAAGTCTTTTATTCTGATTTCATTTTTTCTTTCCTATTTTTAAGGCATCACTTCTCTCTTTCTAGAGATTGAACCATGTTTACTGCTCTTGAACCATGTCTCTTATGTTCTTTTCCACAAGAGGACAAAGGGCATCCATCCCTAACCACTAAATTGCATGCGACCAAGGTGCTCTTTACTTGCTGCATCATCAGATAAGTTTTATGTTTGTCAGCAATTTCAGCATCCTTCTCACTTTATCCTGGTTAATAATCACTTAATTTGTATCCTCAGTGAATTAAGAGAACAGCAGATTTATTTTTATAAATACCAGCAAGGTTACTTGATGCTATTCAGTTTATGAGATTGTCTACTACATTATTAGTTTTATTTTATTGGCCATTTTCATTTTGGTATTATGCAGCTATTTTAATTTTAGTTCTTCTCCTCAATAAAATTAAATGCAATGCAAAACATCACAAGATTTAGTGTGTATATGATATCCTTTTTAATAAGCATAACTTAAGCACTTTTCATTTCAATCCCAGCCTACCTTTTAAAATATCAGCCATTTAAATGGTTATAAATCTGCCTTGGCTAAACTGTCAATGAAAGCAAAATATAAAAAACATAAAAATAGATTAATCGATGAAAAAAAAAAAAGAACTTCAGGCTACAAACATAATTCTCTTAATACTGCACCAAGCCTTAAATTAGTTAATGTTAAAGTGAAAAATGTACCGACATGCACATATATTCAATTTTTCAGTTAGTCAGTAAAAAGACAATTACATATCCGCAGACTCTTTTAAGAAAAACTAAAAAGAAAATACAGTTATCTGCTATCCTTACATATATTTTTGAAAGACAAGTTATAAATCTATATACTAATTTCTATAATAACATTTATATCAACCAAAATTAGAACAGTAGTTCAAAATAATACAACTATATGGACAATTATTCAACTCTGAAATGAAATACTAAACAAGAATAACTCGTTTACTGTGACTTCTAATTTGTTAAATTTGACCCTATGAATCTGTGGACAGTAATGAAACTCCCAAAACATTTTGTTCTGTTCTAACATCTTTCACATTATAAAGAAACAAAATCTCAAAATGTGTATTTCTAATTAGTAAATACATATCTAAATAGTCGGTTCATTATATCACTCCAGAAAGTATCTGATGTTTTCTACCATTTTGTATCTTTACAGATTAGGCCAAAAACACTAAGTGCAGCCATATTTGGGCTAGATCTCCTCAATCCTTACTTTCTAGCCTTTTCAAAATCATTTATTCAGTCTTATAGGGGATGAATTATTCTCTAATCTGCAACCTCTTTCCCCACAGATGCAATGGGACAAGCCTGTCATTATTCTATAATTATTTCCATGACAAATTTTCAAATGGCATTATGTCTTAGTTTTCTTAATTTTTCAGTCCCACAAGTTCAAGCCTTTACTGCTAGGTCATGCACTGCTACTTCCACAGAGCTGAATCGCCCTTATTTCCTCAATTCCAAATGAAGGAACCTCTACTTCAACAGCTTTTTCCCAAGAATTGCCACTTTATGGAACAGGCTCCTGCATGAGTGCTTGCTTAAGCACTACAATCTTAATCCCTTCAAGTCAAGGGTCAATTGTTATCTATCCTTCTTATCTTCATAAAACTTATTTCCTACCATCTTCCATTCATATCATACACCTCATTCATTATTACCATTTTGACTACAAACCTCTACATTAAGTAGCTCTCAAGCCTTGCATTGAGTAATATTTAATATAAAAAGGAAAAATAATAATTTGAGAAAAGAAGTACATTTTGACTGTCTCTCTCCTCTTTCTGTAAAGCCATAAGAACCATCCTCTTTTTTTTATTTGTCTATTTCAAATGGATTAGAATGTACCATACAATGTTAATTCTTAATAACCTACCAGTGAAAATCAGCTTTTCAAATATTTTCTGCTTGAACTAAACACAGATCCACTTTATAATATAATCCTGAAAAATTAAAGCTGTGTCTATGAGTTTCGTTTCTATTAAACCTGTTAAATAAACAGATTTGTCACCTGTTGTCAAAAATGGATTCAAATCTGACAGGTATTAACTTTTGGCTTATGAATTTTTTTAAATGACCACCTAAAATTGGCTTTTAATTAAACCCTTTTTATAATCTGTTATGAATAATCAATAAGATAAATCACCAAAAATCAATGCTTAAATTTCTTCATTCAAACTTTATTTCACTCCTGAAAACCTAGGCTTGAAAGATGAAGCAAAGATTCATTTTTCATTTTTACCTCAATGTATGCAGGGCCAATGAGAAAATCTAAGATATTTTCAACTCAAAAAATATTGGTTTATCAGAAAATGTCTGTTTTTTTTATTTATTATTATAATTATTATTAATAATAATAAAATAATAAAATAATAAAACATTTCATTATAACATTTTTCATTGTCTTTTAAGGGAATAAACTTATCGTTTTTGTCTTTGTTTCTCTCTCTCACACACACACACACACACACACACACACACACACACACACACAAATAATGTGTATATTTTTGGTTCTTAATTTCTTTTCATTTTCATCTTTCAAAAGATATTCTGTTACCAATTCTAAGACCAAAAAGAAAAAAAAAGAAGACTTTTGACTGCAAGTTGATATACAATTGAGAGACATTTTATCTATTTCTTCCTCTTCATTCTCTGTTTTGTGAATATTAAGCCAAAATGTGAGACAATCATAAAAGAAATCTTGATATTACATACATAAGTTGATTAGGAAAAGCCAAAAGGCATATATTTTTGTTTATCTCCAAACAGCTTAATCTCATACTTGTAAAATCCATGATAGCTTTGATTTAAAATTTCTGAAAATCTCTGTGCATTTGTTTGATTACAGGTAACCTTTATAAAAATCTCTTTTCATTGGGCAAGAATTATGAATGTCAGTTTTTTTTGTGATTTCTGCCATTGATTTTCTCAAAGAAAAATCATTGTGATTTTTACGTTTATAATAGAAAGCAAATACAATTATTTCTTGACAACTTCATGAAAATGAGTACCTTTTGTATTTTTAAGTATTTCACAATAAACATTTTTCCCTTTTATTCTTAGATATTCCCCCACTTTTAGCTCTCCGAAAAAAAAAAAAAAACTATCTGATGTCTTCTTTGTTTTTTATACTTGTTGCTATTGGTAGTGAGGAATAGTCTACATTCTGGGGACACACAAGAAAAAGAGAGGAGGAAGGAGAATACTGGAATTGCTTTGCCAGGAACTTGCTTAAACAGGCACACAATGTAAAGAACCAAAAGATGCTTGTGGCATTTTACTGAAAAATTTCTTGGAAGTTGCCTAGTATCAACTGTGATAGAGAAGAAAGTGGAAGAAATATCTAGGCTCTTCTTTTCTTTCCTCTACTAAAAGTGTCAGAATTTCATTTTGGCTAAGGACCAAGCATAGTAGGGATTACAAATGGACAAGAGACCCTCAACAAGGCTTGAATCTGCCAATTTATAGTAAATTTTGCATAGCTTACTGATTACAGATCTTTAGGTATTTTTGTTGTTTTCTTTTATCAACTGAAGCCCAAGGTAAAACCAAAAAATATCCTTGTAGCTAGGCATGATTGTATCTGGATTGGTAATGTATGCTGTTTTTTACAAAGAGAGACTTTTTTAGGTATAAATGTGGTGCCTTGGGAATTGTCTTAAATTGGAAAGAAAAACCAGATGAAAACAACGGAAATGAGGATACTAGTTCAATTAAATCATTGCATCAAGATTCTTCAATACAAATTTAGGCAATTGTTATCAGAGCAACTATTTAACAAAACGAAAAATTATAATTTCAGCTAATAAATGAAAATAATATTATATCCCAACTTTCAGAGTTGATTTGTTTGTATTGTTCAGTGGCAAAGCCTCTGACTACAAGTAACAAAGTCAGAGGTTTTCTTATTTTCTGCTGGGTCCATGATATTTTATACACTACTTTCATCTTAAAACAAACCTATTTTTATCAGTGGCTAAGAAATCTCTTCCTATTCTTTTTTCCTTTTGGGTTTATGATTAGGTATTCAGTAAAAAAAATAATATTACACTTCTGATTAAAGTGTATAAATCTTTTTTTAGTTTGAATTAATTTTTGGCTTCAAAATATTTTCTAATTTTCTCTTACAGTTTTTTTTTATACTGTTATGAAGAAATTTTTGCCAGATTTTTTTCAATTTTAACCATTCTTCTCTTCAGATGGAGCAAACAGCAGTATAATGTATAAATTCTATTTTCTATTTTGTTTCAATATACAAAAATTATACAGTTATTTTAATTTAAAATAAAATTTGCATATACATTTACAGTGGTAAGAAATATTTCTTAATTTGTCCAATTTAAGTCTATATTCAGAATGGGCACTTGTCTTATACTAAATACCTTATTTCTTACTATATTACTTGATTTGGTCAAGAACACCCATTCCAGTACAATCACTGAAGTTGAGCAATGTCAAGCCTGGTCAGTACCTAGATGGGTAACTGCTTGGTGCTGTAAGCTTGGGTGTACAGTTGGTGTCATAGATAATGGTTCAGGGTTGTTAATTGGAGATCTGAGTTCTAATTCCCATTAGGTTTATTATCTTCACTTATGTGCAAATACCTTTGGGATGAGTATGAATCTACCTCTTCTTCCCCACCCCACCAGCTATGGGTTGAAATAGGAATAATAAAAAAGTAAGACTTGTATCACTAAGCTATTATTATCTCAAAAATAATTCTAACAATAAAAAAAAATTTCTGACTTTAAATAACCTCCAAAGGATTGATAAGCCATAGAAAACAATCAATCAATTAATTTGGACAGATATATTTAGGAAAAGTCTAATACTCTACAACTGATGATACATGTTTATTTATATAAACATTATTTTGATTTGTAATCATAATCTATTGGCTATATTTTATTCTGGGTTCATCAAGAAACTAGTCTATTTTTCTTTTGAAACAAAAGTATGTTTTATATGGCTGGAAATATGTCATAAAAATAAAGCTTCAAAATTCTACTTAAGTCTATTTTATAGATTTCTATTTTCAGTAGAAATATGTCATAAAAATAAAGCTTCAAAATTCTACTTAAGTCTATTTTATAGATTTCTATTTTCAGTAGCCATCTATTCAATACCATTTCTTAAGGATTTTACAAGATTAAACAAGTAAAAGCAGTAACAGATTTTTATGGTTTGTTCCTCATTTCACCGTCTATTTTATATGAAATTATGCAAAATTTCAGAAAATATTTTATTCAAAATATAAGATAAACATGTTAGTTATATAATTTTCTTTAGATGTGTTGCACATATTTGACCAATTCAGTTTTTGTCAGTATTTGCCTTCTAAGTTGACTTAGTAAAAATGGAAGGTGACTATTTATAATAATTTGTTTATCACTTTGTCATTTTATCTCAGCTAAAGTCATTAATTTTTGTTTTGCCCTTGCATTTTCCTTGAATAAAAATGATTGCATTTGTTGATCTATAAGCACACTGTATACTATGCCCAATACTTTATTATTATAGATAAGAGGCCAATTATCAAAAACTTCAAAAGAATTAGAATAGGCACTTTGATATAAAGATAAATATAAATTGGCAAAAAAAAAGAGTAATATGATTTGGGTTTGTTTTTCAAATGACAATGCCAAATGTTTCCTTTTCAAGTGTAAAGTGATTTGTAAATGATTTTCATTTCATTAGGTTTAAATATCTGGCTAGTATTATCTTTTAGAATAAAGGAATTCACAAAATTCTTTTGAAGACTGGCAGATTTTTTTCAAGGTCCTCCCCATTTTTTTTAGCATTGAAAGAAGTGAGTTGTTTTCTCCTCTGTTCATTTAATGAATTAGACAAAAAAAGGCCTGCAGAATGAACTTAATCATTCAAAAAGTTTTGTTATTCAAGTCTTACAAGAAAGAAAACAAGGATTACATGATAACTTGTGCAGCATTTGTTATCTCTATAAAATCCTGTGTTGTTATTGATCTTTGCTTTTCTGTTTTAACTATGTTTGATGGATAACATTCATTGTGTGCACAGTTACTTTGGAATATTGATTAGCCAATTGCTGCTGTACTGTTGGTCTTGTTGGGACTGGATACTCACCTGTCTCTGTTTTGCACACATGTTGTATTCAAAGAAGATAAACTTTATCATTTAAAGCTTTTCTTAAACTTATCAATGGAGTTAATAAGTATTGGACTTTTGGCCTAAAACAAAAAAGTCATGTCATGTTAATTTTTCACCTGTGTATATACCTAATTCCTATCAAGCATCTTTGTTAAGAGACTGTCAACCATCATTGTAGATGTGATGCTTGGCAATGGGGATTCCTTTCTCTAACTCATGGCAACAAAAATAGTATGTTTGGGCTACCAGCTCTGAAGTTTGTTTCTACTTCTTACTAAAAGATTCAAAATGCTTTGGCAAAACTTAATAAAATTTAACCAAATAAAATGAAATTTAAATAGTATTCTTGAGACATAATTTTTTTTATAATAAATATAAAAACATAAAACTTATTCTTATACCTAACAGCCACGCCTTCTGCTTACAAATGAATGGCTGGAAGAATTTAATATAAATTGACTTTGAAACCATAAGCTGGAAATCTGAGTGAGTTTTCCTCAGTACTGAGAACCAGTATGTTAGGATTTTTTTTTGTCTTCTGCAGTGATTAACCAAAGATATTTTTTCACAGAATTTCTTCTGTAAATGACCACCATTTTGGAATGTTAGTAGTTTAGTTTGTATGTGTTGCATCTTTTTAAATGAAGTGGAAACTGTCAGGGTTGAGCAAAGAATTAACAGTAGGGGTTCCATTTTAATGAAGTAAGTTAATTATTCATTTGCAATTTTATAGTGCTCTTGAGTTTTAGATAACATTAATTTTTATCTAAATAATGTTAAGATTCTTATTTAATTCAGTGCATCTCAGTCTTGGAAGGGTTTTTTTTTTTTTTATTGGATGACAACTGAGTAACAGAACCTCAGATTTCAGATGAAAAATCCCAAGCATGCAAGGACATTAATGAAAGTTAAAAAGATGCTTGATCCCTTTTAACTCCTGCAAGCATGTTTTAGATTACAACCACACCCTTCTAGGATTCCTGTAATAATACTAAGAAATAAAAAAATAAATTATTTGGAAAAAATTATGATAGGAAGGGGGGGGGAGATGTTCTGAAAGAATTTAAACAATCAAGAGTTTTGTGTGCTTCCTCCCCAAATCACTAAATACTGAACTATTAGTTTGTTTCCAGCCCTTTGAGAGACTCTTATCTTATTTAACCATTTGAATGCTTAATAAATTCTTTGCAGATGTTATGCACTTCCTTCGGCCAAAATCTCTCTTCACCCAAATTACCAAATAATCATGCATAATAAAGAGTTTATCAGTTTTTTATAACCCAGTGTCACACAGGAAGAAAAAATAACCTTTCTAGATTGCTTCAAATTACTTTTGGTTCACTCACTTATTTCCTCATCAGTAAATAAATGTGCACATGTAATTATTTTTATGAACAAGTGATAATCTCCAAATGAAGAGATTTTAAATGTTCTGGACTAAAAACAATGCTGATACCAAACAAAACATTCAGTTTGCTCAAAGTTTGTTTGTACTTAACAAATCTTCATTTTATTTTCAATCTTTGCACAACCCTAAATTAAAAACAAATTATGAAACCTTCTTTTGTGATTAAAGTTTAAAAAACTGAGTTGTATAAAATCAAACTTTTATACTTTCTATCATATAATTTTTTATAATGTTTTATAGTGAGGTTGTCTACACACAAACGGGTGTGTAAGTAATCTCAAACTGTATACCGACTCCAAATCATGAACTTAGTGCTATAATCTACACACTTATCGAAAATATAGTGGAGGAGTAAAAATTGCACATAATGCTAAAAATGTTCCAGATATTAAAAATGAATCTGGTTATTAAAACTGACTCCAATTGTCTATAACTTTGGGTATAGACATTTATATATCTGATATTGTTTGAATACTCAAATTCTTTGTATTTTTGTTACTGTTAAAGTCATACTTGAGGAACACAAGAAAAGCATAACCTAAGGTGAATTGGAAAATCTGGTAAAGCAGATCATATCTGGAGAGAGAAGATACACACTGCCCAGAGATTAAGTTGACAGAACTGACAGATATAATGACCTGTTGACTAAATGCATAAATTTGTCTAGTACAGATTTCAACACTAAGCAAAGTTAGTGTTGAGATGCTGCCCACTCATTGGTGCAGTTTGTAATCACCTGGGTATTTGGTGTACCAACACTGAAAACTGACCATTCTGGTGAGTAAATTAATAAACAATTTCCCTTGCTTGTTTTCTGAAGTTAGTTTCTCACAGATAACATATGGTGGTAAGGAATGGATCAAATTGAAAGATTGTGTTCCTCTTCTTCTATGTGTCATCTCCTTTCAAGACATGTGCGGTAATGGCACAATTTCCTGTTCTTTTTAGCTCTTAATGAATTTTGTCTTTTTGTAATCTTTCTTAAACCCTGTTTTTCTATTCATTTACTCAACCTTGCAAGGTATATTATGGTTGTTTTCCTCTGTCGCTCTTGCCTTCAATGTCCTGTATGTATCAAATTTTCCAAGCCCTCTTTCCTCATTATGTTCCCTAGAAATTTCAGCTATCTCTTTCTGATGTTAAGTGTTATTTTTGTTTCCATTTTCTCTAAAACTTTGGTATTACTTGCATGTTTGGTTCATGGTATTCTTAGCATCCATCTGTAGATTGACATTTCTTTTTCATCTGTGATGAGATTGTCCAGCATTCACTGTTATATAAGAGGAGTGATATTACATAAGTTCTTTGGAACATATTTATCAGAAAGATTGTCATAACAACAGCAATTATGTAAAAGTAATTTGTGTATTCAATAATGTTGGATATTCTATGATTTTGAAAATATTTTGACTTTGGTAAACTCAAGAAATATTGCTTGCCTGTTCTCAGACTTTCAGCAGTCTTGCTTGATTAAAGTTCAAGTCTGGGTGTGGCCACTTAGTGGTTTATCCCTCATAATCAGGGCAGTCAATCTATTTATTTATAAAATCTGCAATGCTCGATAAGTATTATAAATGTATGCAAAAATAATCTTTGCAGACTCTCTGAACTAATATTCTTGGTAAGTGCTTGTCTGATGGAGGAGAGGGGGTATCCTAGGACAACAATTGTTGTGGGTGGTACTTCAGGTGGCTGGTGAGTCAAGGTGGAGCATTGCTGAGAAGGCAGTCTTTTGTTAAAGATAGTTTCACTGCTGACAAGTGGCGCTTGATGAAGCCCACACCTGATCAGAAGCACATTGAAAGAGAGAGAGCAAGAGAGAGTCTGATGTATGTACTTGGCAATCAGTGGCAGCGAACATAGAGGATGATGGGAAATGTTGAGAATTTTCAGAACCTGGCCAGCCGAGCTGGCTGCACTAAGGATAGATAAGTAGGTAAAGTGATAGATAAATTAGCATATGGACGAGCAGAAAGTGAAGTATATAGATAAACATTTATTCTACATGGGTATCATAGATTTTATGGACTGCTAGAATGTGCAAAATTATGTAGCCTTTACCACCTTAGATGAAGGACAGCATTTGCCTTGAAAATCAATTTGACTTTGCCTTGAACCAAACATATGTTAATGGTGACATGCAAAATAATAATTTTGCCCATCAAGTTTTAGTGTGCATATATATATATATATATATATATATATATATATATATATATATATATGTGTGTGTGTATGTGTGTGTGAAAAGATAAAAAATTACCTGAAGTGTAGCCATTGTGTTGGCATTTTGCTTTTGTTGGTAAGAACTTTTAGAAAAACTCAGCTAGCAAATCCTATTTTAACATTATTGCAGTTTAATGAAACACAGGCTGTTAGGTGAGGTACTTAAACTTTGAAATGAGAATTGCTCTTACTGGACTAGTTCCCAAAATCAGCAAATAAATTTATAAACAGTGAGTGTTATGTGTACTTGACACTCCTGTTTGCATTGGTTTCAGAATGGTCTTACTGGTTTCCAGATAGAATTCTAACAAATGTAACAACAGTTATGACAGTTTTTTTTTTTTTTTTTTTTTTTTTTTTTTGGCATTCTCAACATTCATTTTCATCTGTCTTTTTCATTTACACTACAAATAATTATATACAGACAAGTATATAGATGCATTTATATTACCGATGTAGGTATCTAGATAACGATATATGGAGATCTACATATGCATACATACAAATATATTTGATCTTAAAGGACAAGATTATATATACCTGTACATCATTAAAAGCAAGGTTATAGATGCCCTGCACATAAAAGATGATAGGGTTATAGAAGCCCACACACAAATAATGGCAGGGTTATAGATGTGCCACAGAGAAATGATGTCAGAATTATAGAAGCCCCACACATAAATGATGTCAGGGTTATAGAAGCCTTGCACATAAATAATGGTAGGGTTGGTCATCTCTGTAAATAAGATTATTTCTTTCTTGTTCTCACAACTTGTTCTTCTGGTGGAAACTATTTTAGTTGATTAATTGTGAAGTTAATTCTGAATACTTTAATAATATGTAATAATATTTTAATAATACTTTGGTTGCAAAAAAAGCAGTATAATTTCTTTTTCCCTGGCTAAATATTGATTATAGATCCTATTTTGCTGCCTTATGGAAAAATTATGATATTTTCCCATACCAGTAGAATAATTACCAGCTCTGTGAATACAAAACAAATCCAGACAACAGGAATGTGGAATAATATTGAAAGCTTTTTGCCCATTGTTTTTACATTAAGTATTAATGGAACAGTAGTTAAGATAATTCTTGATATTAGTGTCTATATGTTTGTGAAGAACTATTTATATTATATGTAGGTCAATGAAACCAAGTATATTATTGTGTGTGAAAAAGTTCCTAAAGTAACTAAATATACAAGTTTCAAAGAGAAACTAAATACAGTGGAAAACTTATTTTTTTATCTTAAAACTTTAGCATACACCTAATATAATTTAGATTTAACCTTTCCAAATTCAGTCCAAATATCAAATCTTATCAAGATGATTTTTAAATATTTTCTTCCCTTTTGAGTTATAAGCATGGAGTTTAATATTGTTTACAATTTGTTTAGTCTGAGCTAAAGTTGGCATAAAGCCAAGTTTTGATCATGCCATAATGGAATCAAAGATTCACATGAATGTCTAATGTTGATCTTTATTTTTAAACACAAACACATTGTGGGTATATATATTTGTATAAATAGATGAGAATATTTTCATTGGCCAGCTTTTTATAAATATCACCTAAATTCTCTTTTTGGTACCTGTTACAATAATGTGTTATAATGAGGGAGACTTGCAGAGAAATGACATCGTTCTTTCATTCTATATTTTTGTAATGGGTCAAGGTGACTGAAATCAACTCTCTGCTATGGATTGTGCTTTTCATAAAAGTATTATTGCCAATTATCATCCTAAAATTTAACAAAAGCCTTTTTGTAATTTATATTGGTTGGGATTTTATATTGAGGCAAATAATGCTCTCTTAGAATTGGTGCAAATAAAATCAATAAATCAATGTCTTTCAATTGTAAATTACTTTGTTTTAAACAGTCATTTTATTGTCTAAAATTCATTCAACTTTGATCATAAAGAACAAGAAAGGTCATACTTTGTTTTTCATGAACAAAAATTAAAATGCATGCATGCATTGCATGTGTATAAGGTGCAGCAGGTAATTAAGAACAAAATATAAAGTAAAACAAAAACACTTTCAATAGATAAAAATGTGTATTTTCAGTAAAATTGTACACTTGTTTAACTGAAAAAAATGACATTGACTTTAACTGTCCTCCATCTTGAAGATGGCAGCCTTGGAAGTGACTACATTAGTTGTTTTTCCTTTGTGTTGTCCATCACATCTACAGTGGTTGCTTTCAATGAATCCTTGGTATTCTGAGGCTGTTGATTCATTTCCCTCTTAATAATGCCCCTAGATCTAGTAGTATTGACCTGGAGCTCTGCTGAAAGAAGTGATATGGCATGTCATGCTCACTAGCCCCAGGACCATCACTATGTATACTTCTGTTAAGTTCACACTGAGCCACAAGTTCTTACCAGAGAAGAAACAGAAAATGCTAGGCTACTCGATGTGCTTAAGCTTGTTCAACAAGTACATCAATTAGATCACATGGTTCATCCAGGTCTTGCTGAACTTGATGTCCTTGTGCATCACACATCTGATAACAAACTCCACCATTTTGAGCTACTCAGTGATGGCTTTCATTAATTTGCTAGGATTGTGATTGATAAAGTCCTAGGCTTACTGTACAAATTCCACTGTCTTTGACATCTGATTGCTTAGAATGTTTCTTTTTCTTGGCTTCCAACTTATTCCTGAACTTCAACAAATGATGTGTCCATTTTCAAGAAGATGGTTATCTTTAAGTCACTGTGATTAGCAGTTGGTGCCCCAAGATTGGAAGGTGCCAAGATAATGCTTATATATAATTGTTGCTATGATGAAAATAGAAATTTATGAGATCATTTTTATTAGTTGGTTTGTGATGTACACTTAGTTTTAGGCTATTGTCAGGCTATTGTAACATTATATCTAAGAAATGTGAAATACTGATTCCATTTCATAAATTCTTTCATATGCTCAATTTTGTTTAGTTTATCAGCAGAGTCGGGTAATATAGTTTTGTTTTTCAAGAATATATCAGAAATATGTTGATTGTTTAGGTAGAATATTTTAAAAAGGACCAGATTCAAGAAATTCTAAGAAAATGCCAAAACTTTAGATGCAACCCAAAGAGAAATGGGAATACTGATATTGTGCATGTCATGTAATGTTATGTTAGGTCATCATCCATTTCTAGCCTGCTGAACATATGTTTTCCAATATCTGGCACACACAGTATATGTAGACAAATATTGCAGAAAATTGCAGTAGCCCAGCAAGAATCCTATGGTGGTTAAAATGTAATATAATATGCTCAAGCCCTGGGGTGAGGGGCTTCTCCTCAAGCAGTATCTTTCTTTCACTAAAGGGTTACAGTTAATCCATAACACCAGAAGTGTCTCCAAAGATGAAATGCTGAGAAGGGTTGAGCAATTTTTGCCTCTACTTGCGTGAATACATGGGATTTACTCTTTATACTCGGCCTTGTGCCACGTTCCATTCGTGGATGTGCGGATAAATCATGTGCGTTAGAAGCACATGCTGTTTTTGTTGACATTTTGTTTATGTTGTGAAGTGGTTCTGAAAAGTTCTTGGCCTAAACCAAATGACCAAACAAAATTTAAGGGAAATTAAGTGAGAAAGATTTTTTAGTCGAGCCGAAAACTTTTCAGCACCTCCTCAAATTTTCATTTACAAACATGAATTTTAACTTTTCATCTACAACTTTCAATACTCTCTCTCTCTCTCTCGTCTCGATAGAACATCTTATCTCTTTCTCTGCTTCTAAACTGGTCTGGCACTAATACCCCTCTCCCTAGATAACCGTTTCCCTCTTTTTGTCGTTCTGACTACTTGGTACCTCCTCACGCCACTGTTACAATTGCTGCTGCTGCTGCTGCATTGCCTTTCTGCACGATGTCTCACCTCCCCTCAATCTCACCGCTTGTCCGCTGCCACCGCCTCTTGTGTTCAACTACCCACACCCACCTCCACCCAGATGTCTATCCTATTCCCTCAGGGAAGGAGATGGGCTGAGCGAGCAGCAAAGGGTGGCATTCTACTGACCTAATTCACAAGGAACAGTCGAGGAGGAGGAGGAGGAGGAGGAGGAGGCGGCGGCGGCGTGTAACCAACCACTCCCAACCTGCTAACACAAATACAAACGCACTCGGATACACTCTCACACACACACACACACACACACACACACAACACATACGTTCTCGTGTATGTTCCAGACGTCATGAGTACTCTCAATACGTATACACTACACTCGATTTCAAATTTTCTATGAATACCTAGATTTACATAAAATAAATTTTATTTTATATCACACATCATGTTGCATAAGATAAATTTTATATCACATTTACGGGTTTTATTTGTTTATTGCAAAATATTGTGTGTAGATGTTCATTTTTTTCCACACTCATATAAAATTGATATTTGAACACATGAGCCTTGATATGAAATATCTCGGATAAGTTCAAGGACGTGTGTGTGTTTGCACGCTCAGAAAACTTTGTCTATCATATTCACTGTTAAAAGTAAAACTGATAATGCCCTTATTGGCAAATGTCTGGGTGGAAAATACCCAACTGGCAAATTGCCTTTTTGTGAAGCATCTTTATCTCATATCCCTGAACAAAGTTAATGGTGACAGATTCAAGTGTTTTTACTTTGTGAAAAAAAAAAAAACTCTCGCTTCTGAAATAGCTGTAACTAAAACAGTGTTTGATCGTGGAATTCCAAAAGTAAAACGCAGCCAACATGTAATGATTATCTGCATTTAGAGATATATTCTGGGAGACCTTGCACTTTTTTTTTTCTTCTTTTTAATAATTATTCTTTATTCCACTCATTAAACAGGACCCATTCTGTGTAGCTACAGATTATTTGTCCAAGTTTGCACAGTTGACAAATCCAAAAATATCTTAATATCTTCATTTTGTTTTTTAAAAAATATTTGTTCTAAAAAGATTTGTTGACAATTTGGTCTGAATTCATTTAGGGGAAACACCATGTGTAGAACACCTATTTAATTTTAAAGCTGTTAAATTTTATAATGATTCACTTTTTATTCTCTCTCTCTCTATCTATCTATCTATATATATATATATATATATATACGCACACATTGGTGGATGGAAAGTGCAAAAACAAACCCAACTCATTCAAAGCCTAGAAAACAGGATCTATCTTCTTAGCAAAGAGCAACAGTGCTTAATGCCGATTATAAAGAAACCGAAAATGGAAACCAAACCAAGAGGTGTATTAACAACAACAACATCCAAGAATTTGTCTAGAAATACAAATCTGTAACTGTTACTCAGTTTTTCACGCCAACCATCAGACAATTAAGAATTAAGATCCTAATCGTCTGATTATCACAGTTGGTGTGAAACTCGGGAGTAATGGTTACAGATCGTGATCTCTAGACGTATTCCTTGTTGTTCTTGTTAGAAAGAGAGAGGAGCGACTATAGGTTTATGTAGTTTTACATGACAGTTTATCTCAAGAGTTTTTGAATAGAAAACATTATTTACATCAATAAGTGAACAAATGTTTGTGTTGCCTTGAAGTGAATGTTTAATAAAAAGTAGGAAAAGTACATTTTTATTTCATTATGTTTAAGATCTGAGCACTTTGGGATTTTACCGTTCCATATTGAAGTGTGTAGTCCACAAGACATTTTCTGTTCAAATATTCCAGTAATAAAATCGTTTGGTAATCAGTACTACAAGGTTTCAATATTGAAATAAAACAATTTAGAAAAATGCATTTCAGAGGTTTGTTTTCTTTAACTTTCTTAAAGTGATCAACGAATTAGATTTATTTGGGGTTTAATTTTTTATGATCTTGAAAAAAAAAGTGAGATTTTCAGCATCTGTTCGTGAATTGATAACTTTGAGTTTCTGTTTGTTTACTAAGGTTAATTTAGTTTGGCAAAAGGCTAAATGCTAAAGAGAGTGACAGAAAATCAGAATTCTTCCAATATTCGTTTCCCCGCTTATGTTTATTTTAGTCTATTCTATTGACTAAAAATGGTTTCTCTCCACAATCTTTGCACTTTGGGCTTCTTCGGTAGGATATATCGTTTAGTTTTGAAATTTCAATTCTGCTTGGCTTTTTCGACAATAAAAATTTCAGGATGTTCATCCTATGTACAACAAGCAAAAAATAAAACCTCATACTTATTTTAGACATTGATAATCTCTTGTCCAACAATGTTTTTTACAAACTGATCCTGCACAAGACGATATAGTTAAAGATTCACTGGCAACAATTTTTTTCCATAAGAAATGTTTTTTTTTTTGTTTTTTTTTTTAAAATCAAATCAGCATTCAATGTTCGTGCTGCTACAAACCAGAAAATTACGAAATTAAGACTAAAAATGAGAGATGAATTTAAATGTTTTTTTTTTTGTTTTTTTTTATTGTTATCATTATTTTGTTTGTTAAACATCATTTATAGAGTTTTTTTTTGAAGGCTGTCGAGTGGCCTCAATTGAAATCTTTTCTATACCCATTGGCATACCTAGGGACGCTTCTCTCCGAGCATAATTTTCTTTACAATAAACTTCATCCGGCAGCAAGGCCTTTGATCGGGAGGTTCTTAGGAGCGTGTAACCATCTCTTACTTGTTGTTTCCAGGTCCTCCCTGAACCGGGGTGATAGAACCTGCTAGGGTCCTGTCTATAAGCAAACAGTGAATGTGAACCCCTCGCCTACAAAAAAAGGGTAAAAACACTATGAAAGTGTAGAAATATATTTTTATAGTTAAGGTGCCAGCAATGCATTTTCATAGTAAAAATATTACCAGAAATACGATTTTGTAAGGAGAAAATAAATATTACCAGCAATACATTTTTGTAAAAGAAATTACTAATGCTCCCAAGAAAATTAAATTTTGGCATTAAATGACTCATAAGGTGTTGATATGCTGCTAAACAAACAAAAACAAATCGAATCCAATTGAATCTACTGTCGGAACACTACTCACGAGTCTACTAATGATGTACTATGATCACAATAAATATGACCAACATTTACAAGATTACAATATATTTAACACAACTAGTATTTATGCATGAACAACTTTGTTTTTTTGTCTTTTTTTTCTAGAATCAATTTTTTCACAAATAAATTATTAATATTACATAATTGCATCTTGTGAATTTCTTGAGACCTTAGGGTGTGTTAATATTTTTATTTGTATACAGAGTAACCACTGTTTAAAAGAGTCAGTAAAATTTGTTCTGTACGATGAAAATACATTAATTCCCTCATATTTTGCTTTTTAATTGTTGAGTGCAGCTGTGCAACAGATACTTTCTCTTTTGTCTCATTTGTTTTAAAAGGGTTAATGGACAGAATCCAAGGATAAACATTATACGCTTTTACATCTACAACAAAGTTAAGGGGGAATAAGAAAAACAATGTCTGCAGAACAAGGATATCATCATCAAATGCTCATTGTTTGTGTACAAGGGGTGCCGAAAAGCCAACACACTTCCCTAAATCTAATCAAACAACGAGAATTCAGAGACTTTTTAAATTTTTTCCTGATTACTTCTAGAACTTTTCAGTGCCTCTTGTGTGTGTGTGTACGCATAAAATTGTTGAAAAATTACCAGTATTTCTTGGCAAAATCTTTAATAGGAATTCATAACTTCATTATTAAATCCCTAAAGTATTCTCTTGTCTTTCACCAGCTTTTTAGCTAAATTGCATGATCTTTCATAAAAGAACAATTCCAATTTTGATTCCATTAATTCCTCAGAGTTTTTGATATCCTTAATTTGGTAGGATCACTGATCAGACGAGGCGTGTTGCATGAGGCAAAACAAGTGATCGTCTGATGTTGACAGGCCTGGAGAATTTGCTGCATCTGGAAGAACTTCCAATACCATTTCCACTATTGTTTGTTGAATCATATCTGCACCAGGAAAACATATGTTGTCATGCAATAGTAATTAATATTTACTTTTGGGGGGAAAAGAAAACTTCTATATTCAAATGTGTCATTTAAATGATCCAGTTGATCATTATAGGCTTCAGCAGTAACAGTTTGTCCAACCTTTGGCAGATTGTAATAAAGAATTATTTTTGAATCTTGAGAAAGACAAAACTTTATATCTTCTATTAGATTCAATTTATGTTGAGTTACTGAAGCCTTTCCTGGATCTGACCATAATTTTGTTCGTTTGGGACTGTCATAAATTCATTTTCATTACCCAGGAGTCTGTTGTACAAAAATGGTATTTTTCTGTGTTGAGCAAGAAAAAGACATGATGACCACTCTTTGTTTCCATAATTTTTATCCCACATTACATAGGACATAGGCAATCATCGCTCTCCACATATTTCTTTTTATTATCTGTGAAATGACATGACTTCATTGGAAAGATAGTAGTTTCCCGTTGCCTTCTCAATGGATTTGAATTCAAAGTGTTCTTCTCTTAAACTTGTTGCCACTCTAGCCCAGTCTACTCTGTTATTTAACCTATAACTGTAGGGGGTGGGAATAAACGAAATGCGTGCCTATCCCAAGGGTTAAAAGTGAATACAATATAGGCTAATCTGAAAGATGAACTCTGATAACTGTTACACTACCAACACCTCTATATTCCATAATTTAGCCATTTAGTGTATATTATGAAGCTTATAAACGCCATCCTACAGTTAACAGATTAAATTTAAAAAATCAAAAGATGAGTAAATTTCAAAAACATTTCTCAGATTTCGCTAACATTGTGCAAATGGTAGCACTGAGAATTTGTACCAATTTTTCAATGTACGTAATAATAAATGATAAATGTAATCAGTTGTGGGTGTGTGTGGCCTAGTAACCTCATTTAGAGAACAAAGCAGTATAAATTATTGTTAACCTGTCAAAATAAAATGTCACGATAGAATGTGAAATAGATTGTTAGAAGGGAATTAAGTTCAGCCGCTTGTTAAAGAGAAAATATTGAAGGATTATCCTTTTGGAGTGAGGAACTAAATTTAATGAAATCTTAGCGAAACGCCGACTGATGTACTTTCTATAGAAATGAAAGGGTGTCATCAGTCGGGAGAGAACTGAAAATAGAACTAGAGCGAGTCGGTTCGGTCACTCGTATTTAAACCGAGAAGGGGACTTTACAAAGATACACGAGTCCGACTTTTTCATGATAGAGAGAAGCAGTCTATAAATACTTACCTCTGGCTGTGACGACTAGATCACTTTAACCTGCAACGCTGTTGTTATCTACTGAGTTCTACCTTTTCGCTTCCCCCACCTTTTGAAGAAGTTCGTCTGGCATAAAACGACTAAAAAGTAAAAGTCCCTCGTTAAGCCTCCGTTACTTCTATGGGGTATTATCACAGCGTGAGTAGTACTGTAGGGCTTTCTCTTTCAAGCACCCATTATGCTGATATCATTTGATTTTTAATTTTCTTTTTCTTCAGTGTTCTCTCTGGTTTTTATAAATAAAAAAGGTTTTATTTTGAAAAATCGAATAAAAAAGGCCAATAAAATTTTAAAAAAACAAAAGTTCTCTTCGCTTATGTGGTCATAAGGAAGCTATATTGATGGAAAAATTACAAGTTATTTACAAAAACAACTAAAAGTAAAACTATAATTTTTAAAAAATAAAAGGTGTGTCTCCTAATCTAAAAATTAGAAAAATCACTCAATTCGAATTATGAGATATTTTCGTACTCCTAAAAAGCTAAAATAAAACTATTTGTAATTCCCACAAAACTATTATGACTAAAACCAGAAACTCCTTGGAGTTGAGGTATTTAAAAAGTGACTTGACTAATCATGAAAATTTGACTTGCCACTTGCTAAACTTTTTTGTGGGATCTCCAAACACCTCATAGTAGTAGTTGTGGGGGTAGGGGTGAAAGGAACTTTCACTTACTGTATTTGAAATATGATTCATTGGACAAGAAGAGCAAATGATCAAGCTCCCCCCCCCCCAACGCCAAAGCATAACGCAACATACGTCTCAATTTATATATAAAGTTAATTGTGTGTGTGTACAAAAACGAGCCCATCAAATGCAAAACAAATTCGGGAGTGGAAGTCGGTCATTTACTGGGTCATGCAAGTTGTGACGATTGGTACTAAAAAATGTTGATAGAAGCAAAATATTTATTTTTTGTTCTTTTTATATGCTAGCAAAATAGTTAAAATAAAAATAATGCACAAATTGTCGAACAAAAGTGATGTTGGAGACCCCATAATACATATTTAATTTTCAAAGTTGATTTACTTATTTGTCATACTAACTTTTGGAAATGACCAAAGTTTTGTAAAAAGTCTAAGAATAACTGTAGATGTTAGTTAATTAGTCAGTCACAATCAATGTAGCAAATAAATTTCCAATAATTGTGGTAAAATTTAAAATTTCAGTTTATTTGCTTATTTTACAATTGTTTTCTTTAAATATTTGTAAATTAATTTTCTGCACATGTTTGATAGAAAAATCATATTCCAAATTCCAAATATTCATATATATATATATATATATATATATATATATATATATATATATATATATATATAATGCATACATTTTTAAGAAAATATTAGCATACTGACTTTGAGAAATGATCATGTAGTTTCAGCTGTTGGTAATTTTTTTTTACCAACCACTTTGGTTTGGATAAAGAGATTCACTTAACAAAGCTGAGAGCATTTTTCATTTGACTGATCACAACCTGTTGTAAAGTCTTGTATTTGTTTTCAGTGGTTTTTGTGTTTTTAATTTACTAAACCAACAACAATTGGTTAGAAAATTCACTCTTCATGATCTTTTTATGTGTGATCATTTCTTCTATTGCGTTGGGCAAAAAGTTTAAGTGATTTTTTTTTTTTTTTTAGTAAGCGAGCAAAATTTTTGGCTAATCCATTACATTCACTAAGTTTCTAATTTTATTTTAGATTTTATTTTTTGGTGGCATTTCACTGACACTTGCAATTTTGATAAAGATATAGTGACCCTTGTTGCATACGCATGTATGTGTGTGTGACATTTTAATATAAAATCTATTTTAATTATTAAATTTTGAATGTTACTACATACTTCTTTCCTGATAACTAAAAAAGAAGTAAAGTGTTTTTATTCTGGATATTTATATAAATTATTTAAGTTCTTTATTTTTAACTCTCTTTTTGGGTTTTGATATCGCAAAGTGGTTTCTGTGTGAATTTCTGGGATGAGGAGTTTACATGCATTTCCCATTTTTGTTGTTATTATTACCACATCATTTCAAACCTTGAACTTTTTGGCTTTCTTCAGGTTTATGGCAATCTAGTTAACCCTCCATTAATTTCAAACTGAAACCTTTATTTTATCTAAGGGATGAGATGTTTCCAATTCCACTGTTCATGTCTAGGGATATCTCATTTTGTTCTTTTTAGTATGTACTAAGTGTGTATTGAATTTTATGTTATAATAATTGAGAGTTCTATCCCTGGGCCAGGTAGTACAGACTTACACTCACTGGAAATGTGTTGAAAAAAGAGCAAACCAGATATCCCTAGAAATGGACAGCAGATTGAAAACAACTTACCCCCCTAGATTGAATAAAGTTCAAAATTCCTTAAAGTTATTTGGATATTTCTTGTCTACTATAAATTTTTAATTTTTTTTACTTATTTGATGTATTATACTTTCCTCTTTTACAACAAAGAAAAAATGTTTGGAAGGCTGCTATAAACATTGCTGATAGAAAACGAGCAGGTCTCTTACTTCATTAAGCAGTTTTCTTAAAGAAGCAGATTTGCAGTTAAGCTTTATGATGTGTTTTTTTTAAAAATATGCATAATAAATATGCAAGTGTGTCAGGATCTAACCCAACCCGCCACTCACTATCTCCTGCTCCACCATCACCACAGTTACTGGGATGGTTGATTTAACAAATGTATGCATACATCAGTGTATATCTCTTCAACATATGTCTACATAGAAATACAGTTTCTCTCTTGTGAACCTAATTTGATCAGAGGATGTAACATGTTGCACAACAACTGTCCAAACTAAACAACTTTTGTCATGTTTATTTAGTTCTTGACTAATGTTTATTCCAGAACTTTTTGCTGATTCGGGTGAGAAAGTGTTTTGTTTTCCAATCCAGACCTTTTTATATTTGTTTTTATTTATTTTTGTTGTTTACTTTTTCACTTAATTTTTCTTTCTTCACATTTTGACCTTTTTTACATTTTTTATATATATATATATATATATATATATATATATATATACATACGCACATGCACACACACTGGTAAAAGATTATTAAAATTACTGCAGCTTTGTTGCTCCTTGCCTGAAATTTTCTTCTTTTCCTTCTGCCACTGAGTATTTTTTTTATTTAGCTACTCTTCTTCTTTATTCAGTATGACTTTCTACTCCTTATGAAACCACGTCAGGACTTCTCTTTACACATCTCCTTATTCTTGGACTCCCTATCTGTACTTATATCATTGAAGTAAACAAATCTGACCAATCCTCTAATAACCAACCTTTTAAACAAAATCAATATTCTTTGTAACCAAAAATGCATCATCTTCTGCAGAATCCCTAACCATATAGGCATCCAGGGAAATGGAAATGCAGCTAAAGTATCACTAAAAATGAATAAAAAAAATCCCTCACACAGACTTCAAAACAGTAATTAATACATATATCTTAAATAAGTGGCAATAGTTATGGAATACTCACCCAAATAAGTTGTACAAAATCAAACCTACACTTTGGTTAAGACACCATAATACTAGTCTTTTCTGAACAGAAGAAGTAGTCATCTTAGCAAGAATCAGAATTGGTCATACCAACATCACACATTCATTCTTTCTAAAAGACAAGGATCCATGTAAATGCATTATATGCCAGGAGACATATACAGTAAAACATTTTATGATGGACTATGCAGGATTTGCTTCTATCTGTAAACGGCATTCTAAGGTGAATAGCCCTAAAGAACTTTTCAAAAGCATTAATGTAAAAACCATTTAGACCTACATGGAGAAAACTAAATTATACAACAAACTTTAACCCAGACAACTTCATCTATAGATGGACTATACAACCAGTTTTCAACTATACTTCATGAATTATAAAACTTCCTAAAATATTATTGAATAAAAATCCAATTCTCAGTATTAAATAACCCACGAGAGTTGAGTTGATATGCTGGTAAAACAAACAAACAAACCAATCCACATCTCTTACATCTTAAACTTAGGATCTTCCTTAAGAGAATATCTTAGAATATATGAGCAGTAATAAGTGAGGCACTAAGGCTGGACAAGATAATTTAAATTGAAACAGATAGAAGGCAAATAGAAACAGTCATGAATATGGTTATGCACAGGACACCAAAAAAGGAAATGGATTAAAATATTAAGGCAAAAATAAGCAAACCTCACAGCAAATGTTGCTTTCCTAAGGAAGGTGACTCAATAAACTAAATGGTAAATGTCAGAATCTGGCTAAAAAGGGAATATAAAACTGAGCACAAGAGAATAGTGACAGTGATACACTGGGAAGTGCATGTGATGTGGGTGCAACCACATCAACAAATTGTATAAGCACAAATCAAAGACAGTCATAAAGAGTTGGCAACTATCAAAGACTAGATTCTGAATGTGGTAAACAATGAAAAATCATGCCATATTAGGAACCACAGTGAAAATGAAACAAAATTAAAAAAATTGTAAAAATGCCTGGACCTCACATGAGAGTTGAGAAATAAGTAGGATGGAAATTTGAAGAAGAGTTGAGATTTTCCATACATGGAAATGTTGGAGTCTGCAAATATAGTGAGAAAAGAGCCGAGGAGACTTGCTGTCATACAATCCCAAGTTATTTACATGAGTATCATTGTCTTTGTTGTTTTTATCACTTACTTTTGCCA
The DNA here is from genome assembly GCA_903632075.3 of Acanthosepion pharaonis. Classification (NCBI taxonomy): domain Eukaryota; kingdom Metazoa; phylum Mollusca; class Cephalopoda; order Sepiida; family Sepiidae; genus Acanthosepion; species Acanthosepion pharaonis. The sequence continues at coordinate 80,512 of CAHIKZ030002744.1, read as the reverse complement.
ATGAGTTCTTCAGCCTTCTCTAATACCACCAGATATCTGATATAAACATGTAAATAATTGTATGTACTAGTCATCTAAAGAAAAAGAAAATAAATTGTCATCTAATTTGACTGGACTAGCTTCCTCATTTTGCTTGTTATCATAACAATATTTCAGCCATTTCATTCTCTGGCCTTCTTCAGGTGTCTAACCTTCAGTAATTGAACACTTTTATTCAATCCATGACTGTAAATTGCTATCATTCATCTTCTTAATTAATTCTTCCACTTTATTCTTGTGATACTGCTTTTCCCTTTCACAGTATCTATACTAAATTAAGTCAAAAGTTCTTTTGTATTCCAAACTTTAATTAATAGTTCAAACAAATTACATATGAAAAGCATTTATTCATCAATATATATATATCCCATCATATTTTAGTGTTTGTTGCCATCATTGCACCTGAAGCTCAATTCCACACTTATGCCATTTGGCTGGTTTAGGTGGAAAAATTCTCCCTGCACCTGTTTTTCAACCTCATCCACATTTTAGAACCTCTGTCCTTGCAAGAAATGAGCTATGGCTTGGAAAAAGCGATAATCTGATGGTGCAAAATCTGGACTGTAGAAAGGCTGAAGCAGCATTTCCAGCCCTTCAGGTTTGCACTTGGTCACCTTAGTAGTATGTACTGGGGGCAATGTCATACTGTAGGAGTGTGCATCTTCAGTTGACCAATACCAGCATCATATATTCACTGCAGTTGTTAAGCATAAAGGTCAGTGTTCACAGCATGACCATCTATGACAAGATCAAAGAGCAACACCTCTCTCAAAATTCTACCAAACATGCATCATGACCTACATCTTAAACTTAAACCACTGGTCAGAATAAAGCCACTGATTTCTCTTATTAGGATTATGAAAATAGATTCATTTTTCTTCCACAGTGACAATTTAATGCTAAAAATGGACATTTCATGGATTTGCCAGCAGTTGTTTGCAAATGTTAACATGCTGTTCAATCTAATTATTGTTCAGTTCATGAGGAACTTCTCAGTAGCATCTGTTAAAAAGGCCAAGCTTATGGTGTTGAATGATGTTGCTTTGTGAAGGACCAAGTTCTGCCAACAACTTACAAGTGCTTGGCTGTTGTTCAACCATTTCAAGCTTCCGTAACAGGTCTCCATGTCCTTGATTTGTCTTTGAAGTTGGTGTCACCTCCCTTGAAACATCTGAACCAGTTTTTTGCCGTACATTTGTTGACAGTTTTTGGGCTTTTCACATCATTAATTTCTTTTGTTGCTGCCCTTGGACTCAGTCCATTTTCTTTTTTTCACAGGTATTGTAATCACAATTTTTTCATTACTCATTATGAAAGCTGTAAAGTAAAGAATAAACAGTTAATGTTTATATTTTATATATGGAAATAAAGGATAAACAATTCAGCAACAATTGGACAATAAATTGTAGCAAATTACCAAAAATCATCAGTGAAAATACCCCAAAACTTTTGACTCAACCATATGTGTGCATGTGTGAAATATATATATATATACACACACACACACACACACACACACATATTTTGCACTAACTGGTTTAGGAATTGAACTCATGACTGCCAGTTTACATAAACACTTTTATTCCCTGGGCCATGTATTCCATAGGATAATTCAGTCATGGAAATTTGGTGCCTTCAGCTTAATGTCTGTCTCTTTAATTGAACCAAAATATATGAATTTACTTGTAGCACAATTCAGTGTTAGAATTTTTTATTACTAATTTTAATGTTCTTTGTTAAAGGCTCCAAATATAGGCTACCAATTGCAACAAGACACCTGAAAAAAACAGACGCTAGTATGACCAAAATAACAAACCAAAATGAGGACACTAGTTTGGACAAATCAAAGTTTAACCCATTAATGCCCACCATAAATTACATTATTAATTATAAAAATTTAAATAAGATAAAGATTAATTATAGGTTTCTACCTATAACCTATTAATGCACCCTCTCCCCCCACCAAAATGAGTCAGTGGGCATTAATAGGGATAATAATGATATTTTTTTTTAATTCTGACAAAGGAAATAATCTGTTTTGTAATACCAATAAAGAGAATAAAAAATATCAATAAAGAAATTTAAAAGTATTTTCTACTGATACCATAGACTATTGATTCAGGCTGATGACACTCCTTTTCAAAATGTTCTTTTTTTTTTTGTCTCTCAAATCATTGATGAAAATAAATTTCAAGGAGCAGCTTTATCTCCCCTGTCCATAACAAAAACTGGCAGAAAATGGTAAAAGAAAAAGAAGAAAATCAATGCAATAATTTGAAGACTATTGTTAGCAGGGACATGTCAAGACCCCATAATTGTCATCTTCATTGCTCTTTTACTCTTTTTCCCATAAATTTATTTGAAGCATTTAGTATTTAAAACATAATTTAAACAACTTTTTTCACTGCTGATCTGTGTTGGAAGTATAAAATCTGTCACAGATTTTAATATCCTCATTAAAAAGCTTCCAAACATCATATGTCTTTGTTAATATCCATGGAAAGTTCATTTTTGGTAGTTTAAATAAACAATCTTTTAACTGCAGTAGATAACATTAGTAACAAAAAATACACATTTTATCTGTTATTCACCCAAGGTATAATAAATTTTAATAACTTACTCCAGGAACTGTAAAATGAATGATTGTGATATGATTAGTATAATTTATATATATATATATTTTTTTTTTTTTTAACTAAAAACTAAAACCAAAACTCAAACCCAAACACTACATCATTTTGAATAAACAAATCCATGTATTTAAAAAGTCATTTTCAGAAAAAATATTTTTTATGGGTGAAAGTGATTCTGAAAAACACCCTGAAAAGTTTAAGAAACAAAAGAGGTATAAACTTATTACCAGCAGCTTGCAAGATTAGCATACTCACCATTGATTCCCACTTAATATGATTTTTTTCTAAAAGGAGAAATATAATTTCATTTAGCAAAACTGTCTTCAAAATATTATGGTTTATTACCAAAATTTGAGCACTGATAAAATGATTTTTTTCACCTTGGTTCTTGCTTGATGTTAAATAACTATTAAGTTCCTAGTTTCTGCATTGTTAAAAAAATAACTACAGTATGTAAGTAACTTTCCATTTGCATTGGTTATGTTTTATCCGTACAATTAAAATCAATTGTTGCATGTAAAAAAAGAATTTTGCTTTTTAAATAATGAAATAAAAATACCCAAAGAAATGAAAAGCAATGTATTAGCAGCTTGATCTCCCCTACTTATTAATAAGATATTCTGTTATGATACCACATGTTCAGTTATTTGGCTTTGAGTAATTCATCTTATTACCATAAAAATGGAATATTCCATTGGTAAATAATGGATATCAGCCTTTATGACTGAAAATGATATTGTGTTTTATGTTCTAGAAAATATTTATTTTATTAAAGGTATGTAATAATTTTTTTTTTTTTTTTTATTTTTTTTTTTTGTAAAAAAACCCAAAAATGTCTGATAATCATCTTCCTACTTTGCTGACAGTTGATCACTGTTCTTTTGTCATTGGTTATCATGAATTATTGGTCAGCGGCCAACAGTGTTTGAAACTACTTAAAAGGCCCCCAAACAACACTGACCACTTGACAATGACTCATCCAATATGTTATTGGTCAATCTACATGGATCACACAAAGCACATTGTCTCTTGTGACTTTGAGACAAAGAGGAAAGATTGAAAAAAAAAATGTAGATTCCAGTTTTTAACCAGGTGAAATCTAACATGAATCCACATTTATTTCACATCTATTAAGGACTGACATTACTATTAATGGCTTGTAAGCCCAAGAAAATAGATTTTTTGAATGCTAATTTTTTGCATTTTTACTAAAGTAAAATATCAAAATGTTTTAAGAAAAATCAGATCAGTACATCTGCACCCTTTTTTTTTTGTATCAGTTGACAAAGAATTTCTAGCATATAACAAATGTGTATTCACTTTTATGTAGGAGAACAACATTCAGGACTGTCACCTCTTTTCACTATCATAAATAGAATATATTGTCATATATGACTGCATATTTTGTCATGTCTTTACTAGTGTTAGAATATAAGCTTTTGAACATATATAAATATGCATATTACTCATCAAAAATGAGGTTCATGTTAATGGATAATGATCAATCAGTAATTTACGCTAGGGTCAATGTAGAACTCAAATGCACTCAAGTTTAATTTTATTATGTTGGTATAATGGATATGTCCACATACCTTATTGCCTCCAGATCAGATGTTCAAATCAGGACAGGATTCATGTGTTATTTTATATATTCTTCTGCTTTACTACAGCAGAAAAAAATTAACAAATATCTGATGTATTACATAGGTGGCTTTGTTCAATAAGATCAGTTCTAGATCTCATCAGAGATCAGTTCTGAAATAAATTAAATAAGTTAATACAGAATTCTAAAGTGAATTAACCAATATTAACAAGTATGCAATTCAAGCAATTGTCGTACAATCTAACAGGATTTCACAACTTCTTCCAAAAAAAAGTTCACTTACATCAATCTGAGAGAAAGAATAAGTAAAAGAAATTTGCAAAATCCAAATTCCTTATTACATTATTTAAATACTTGAAAGCCAAATTCTGTTTTACTTGGCAATAGTTTATCTGTATTCTTAGCAAAAGGAAAAAATCTTATTTGATGATGCTTTAAGTTCATAATTTCTATTAGTAGGACATGTATCAGTAAATCATTATCTCCAAAATATTCTTGCAATCTAAAAATATTTTATGGCTTTAAATAACCTGCAAATGGTTGATAAACCATAAAAAAACAAATCAATCAAATTAGAATAAAAAGTGAAGATAGTTTTTTTTTTTTTTTTTACTTTTAACCTACGCATATTCAACCAAGGTTTTTCTTACCTCCTTCAAATACTTTTCAATTTTATTTATTGTTTCATATTTTTCCTTTTTCTCTTCTATATTTCTCTCCTTTTTTACTGTACTTCTTTTCACAATGATGAATCTCATATATGCATTCTGCCATATTGTCTTGTAAGAGCAGATTATAAAGGAAATGTTTGTCATTTCATTAAATATGCAAACAAATTTTAGTAAAAGAAGATTATTGAGTCACTTAAACAAGTTTATGGCTTTCCAAAAATATTGGCTCTCTGAATTTTGTTAGAATATGATCTAGCTCAATTCTCATTGAATTATATATATTTTTATTTTTATTTTTATTTGCAGTATGAAAAAAGTTGACTGTAGTTGGGATCATCACGTCAATGTAAATAATCTTTTCCTTAGATGCATAGTATATGCTTTGCCAGGGCTCCATACTATTTTGAATTCATAGTTATCCTGCTCCTAGACCGGTTGTTGCCCAAGGCTATAGAACCCAGTCTCTGTCCAACTATTAACTTATAACTGGAGAGAGAAGAGTTGGACTCATAGCATACCAAAGGGCATTAGCACCTAAGTGAATGTCATGAACTTGACTGGAATTCAAACTCGACTCTCCAATTCCTCAATCTGAGCCACAATCCATTACTCTACTATGTAGAATGAAATTCACATCATACCAAATATTATTTCTAATAAGAGATTAAATTTCGTACTTTTCTCAAAGCCAGTATAAAAAAGATATTTTTATATTCTCTACTTTAGAAATTCAACAAACTCTTTAGGAAAGTCTTTTTGCTAATCATTAATATTGTTAATAATTGAATTTATTTTTATTGTTTTGAGCATTTTAAAATTACATAAAGAATAACAAAATGAAAATACAAATAAAAAGTTCAAATTGCATGCATCAAATATAATTTTGATTTTTAAAATTTAATAGTAAGCAAGAAACAATAATTATATCAACAATAATCTGATGTGATGAGATCATGTCCATAGCTTCAATCTGTACAAATCAACCATGCTGCTGATATGCTTCTCCAGCATCATGAAAGACCCCAATAGGTAGTGTGTCTAGAAGAAGGAAACTCCAAGTCCATCTAACTAGGCCACAGTACTTAAAATCCAGGTTGTATCTATAATGTGCACATTATTTTAACCTGAAAACATCACTAGTGCAAAACTTTAGGCTACTCCACTTGTCTCCTGCAGATGCCTGTAACAGTTATGGAAAATCTTTCACAAGCTTTGTTCAAAAAGTCAACCTATGATATATAGTTGTATATTTAGGCAGCAATCCTTCTTTTATGCATGTTTCATTAAAAATGATTCGATTTTCAGCTTAACAATATTAACTACGAACAAAGCCACAATGTGCTAACCATATTCGGAAATTAAAAACATCCCTACGATACACTAATACATACACAGAAAGCACATACTCAATTAAGCTGAAAATCGAATCATCCTTGATAATGGCTAAAGGTATAGCTGAAAGCGCTCAGAAATATGAAACATTTGGACGGTTCTTACACACCCTTTGTCCAGAAAAGAAAGCTCTTGTCAGAACACAAGAAAAATTAAATAAAAAGCTTAACCGTAGTACCTTGTCTGTCATTTTTAATGAAACGTGCATATATATATATATATATATATATATATATATATATATATCAACATCTTCATGATAGCTAAATTTCATCATATGCATGAATACACTGATTTCCATGTCAGTAGTAAGTAGGTGTTTCCCAAGACAAAGTATGTGTAGTTACTGCTTTGTTTTCAGCATGAATTTGTGCAAACTACAGGTAAAATTATAACTGTTTTAGCATGATTTTTATTAATGGCATCTTTGTCAAAAGTCATTCCAACACCATGTTTTCAAGCAACATAGGAAATCTATCAGGAAAATCAGAAAAGAGCCCAGAAGATTTGAGTTGGGGAATTTTGGTTGAAATTCTACAAAAGTGAATGATGATAATGACAAAATTAATTGTTCAGTATTGGAAAGAAAAAAGTGTAATTGATGCCAAGCATTTGGACAATGAACTAAGTAGGCACAAAGAAACCTTGTAAGAATGGAATGCAGTAAAGAACTTGAGCACATAAAAATTTTGCAGTTTACACACTTTGACATTGGTCTGTTTTCTTTTTGGAGATTTGACCTAAGTGTGAAATTTCACCAAAAATTGTTTTTCAGTACTTACAATCCTGTCTGTCTCAGAATTTCTAATCTTTTATACACACACACACACACACACACACTCTTCTCTTATAGTATTACCAAAGTATTATATTCATTCCATGTTTTCTCAGGGCTATTGTGAAAACAAGAGGCAAAGAAACTTTGAAATAAAGGAAAATAATAATAGTTTATAAGAATTGGGCAGGAAAATATTGGATATCATGTCATGTTTTACAAGCGAATGCTGAGTTTTAAAAATTTGGAAGTTGATTTGAGCTAGCTTTGTCACAGAGGACTGGAAAGAATGGAGTAAAGATGACAAGTTACCAAGTTAGAATCGATTTTTCCACCATGGTATCAATGTCTATTTATTTACCAATATACATATTAATTTATTATGTAGGCATGAAAATGTATTTGCTTTCCATGTCGACAATGTGTCTATATGCATGTATTATTCAAGAATGTACAGAAAACTTGGTCTGACTGACTTTCAAAATTCTAACCAAACAAGTTCATTATTTTTTTTCATTTGATTGCAGTGTCAAGAATATTTCAGCACCTCCCTTGTGTGCATGCGTGCATTGTGTCCAATAAAGAACATAGCCATATCTAATTTCAAACAAGAATTTAGTCAACAAAAAATATTTTATTACACCAGTTAAAATTTGCATTTTCTTTTTTTTTTTTTTTTTTCATTTAAAGGTTTTAAAACTTTCACTTTCTAACCAAACCTCATATTAATCAGATCTTTTATCTTCTATTCAGGAATATCCAACAAGGCTGTATTAGAAATGAGTGATTCTTTCCTAGATTTTGGGTCTTTTTTTTTTTTATTTCTCAAGACAAATTAATCTAAACATGTTCAATAGGATTCCTGTCAGGTAACAAACTTAATCATGAGTTATTTAATACCATGCTGGAAAAATGGTTGCTTCCCTGTACTTCTCCAGCAAGATTCCTCCTGCTATCCTCTACCTTTACAAGAGTCTGGTGAAAATGGAGTATTGCTGCCATATATGAGCAGAAGCTGCCCAGTTTTAATTTTCCAGACCTGATAGAATTCAAAAGTGTCTCCGTATCCTTGTAAGTGACAAATTATTTTCCACCCTTCACCCCTTTTCTCATAGACAAAATGTTGCAAGCCTCTTACTGCACTATCACTAGTGTTCAGGCTAACTAAATTCCTTGGTTCCACCAGTTCTAACCTTTACGGCTAAGATACGCGTCATGCTACACACATTGTAGCAAATCACTCTTATTCACTTTGTATATGTAAATTACACTTAAGCAGCTTCTTCACATGAACTGCTGCTTTGTGGAACCAACTTCCAACAGGATACTTCTCTAATCAATACAAGCTTAACCTGTTATATCTAGGGTTAGGGTTATATTCTCCCCCATAATATCCCTGTAAATTGTGCTTCTTATACTCTACCTCGAGTGACTCTTGAGCCTTGAACTTTTTTTTTTTTTAAACTTTTCTACATTGCATGGAAAGACATTGTTCATGAAAAGAGTTCTATTTCTGTTTAAATAATCATCAGTCAGTATTGGGAGATGTCTCTTGAATAGAATTGATTTTCACCACACACTCAACAGATTTAAAATGACTAGCATTATGAAGTTTTTTTTCACACAATAACCAAAAATTTGCAGTGTTTCATAATTAACTGCAAGTAATTAAAACAAATTCCTTGAATAAAGTTTTCAAATCTATAATTTGTTTGCTGTTTAAATCTTTATCTGAAATAGAGGCAAAAGACTAGATATCATTCTGTGATCTGAATATTGACTGGTTTAAGAAGTGGCTTTCTTTTGAATGGTTTGTCATAATAATCCATATGGTGAAGACAACTCTCTATTTGTCATTGTCAATGAGTAGATATTTATTGCATGTGCAGATAATGTAATGGTTAAAATCAGTGAGTTGAGAAGTGAATTTCAGTTGTTTATTAAGTTCACTTTAATGCAAATACCTTTGGAAATGGTATGAATCCATCTCTTCTCCTTTTAAATACGCTGACAATTGTGTTATGGGACTAGTGACATAATGTTTATTACATATTTTAATCAGTATTTTTATATATCTGTGCATGGGCTTGTGTGTGTGTGTATATATATATATATATATATATAATGGTCAACCCTTCAGTATGCCCTTTGTGTGGACATTTGCAAATTCTGTGCAGGATTGTTGTCTAAATACGACACATAAACATAGAAACTGAACTGAAAGACACTCATACATTGAAAACGATGGGAGAGTCCATTATACATATATATATACACACACACACACAGAGTAGACAGAGTAGATGCTAGAGTTCACAACCTAACCAAGAAACCCTTCCCCACAAATTTCTGCTGTTTGATCAATTGTTCAGCATTTACCAATTGGTAGGGCCCAAACTTTTCAGCATCATTTCATACATAGCACTTATGTACAGTTTGTACTCATGCTACAAAGGATTTAGTTGTAAAATCTGAAAGTTTCTTCAGTTAACACGATACCAAAGGATATTAATATTTTCACTACTTGTTAAGGAACAAAAACATTAATTACATAATGTCCTCCTTTTTTAAATTTGCACCAAGTCTTCATTTTGTCCTCTTCACAACACTGTCACTAATACCTGCTTCCTAACAATGTGGCTTAGTTTCTACAGAATGCCCATTGTTTTATTCTTGGTTTACATACATCGGTGAAAAAAATAACTTGGCACTGAAGGCTTTAGTAAATAGCCTCACCTTCATAGTACACAAATAAATAAACGTGGTGGAATTGAATAAACATAAAATTCAAAAGTATTTGTATGTTTCATTACCTTTTATTTATTTATTTATTTCTCTCTCTCTCTCTCTCTCTTTTCTTCTTCTTCTTCAAGCATCTCTCATCTTTTCTCCCACTTCAAGGGTATCCTTAATCTTGTCATCAACCACTGCACCTTCCAGGGTGTCCCTATCTCCTGCCCTCCCCCCCTCCGACTTCATGGGTGTTCTTATCTCCTATGCTCCCTCCCCACATGCACATACACTCTTTTACAGGTGTCTGTATCTCCTGTCCTCCCTCTCCAGCCTTTATGAATGTCCCATATCTCCCCATGTCCCACTACAAGTAACATTGTTTCCTGCTTTGCCTTAAAAGTCATGTTACACCCTGACAAGTTCAGTCCTTCCTTAGAACAATCATGACTTCTCACTTCTCTATTCTCTCTCCTCTGTCCTCTTTTCTTGCTCTTTCTCTTAATTTTAATCAATTTCTCTTCACTTCTACTTTTTTTCCTTTGTAAATTTACCTCTCCTCATTGTAATCCTCTCTCTTTTGCTGAATTCAAATCAATCTGTTCTGAACTGATCTTTCTATTCTTCTCACTCGTCTTTAAAGTTAACTTCAATTAATCATAGCTAAAAAAAAAAAAAAAACCTTCTAGAATTCATGCATATGTAGATATGATATTGTTCTTAAAATGTCATTTGTTTATATTGAGCAATTGATTATCCTGTTGTTGCTTCTCATCAACCAAATAATTTCAGAAATCGTGTTTCTGTTGTTTTTTGTTTTTTTTTCAAACTTAATAACTAGTGTTGGTTTATAATATTAAGAAAGGTTACGTTTTTAAAAGTTCATTTCAGCTTATCAAACAATTTTTTGAAGGTAGCCGAACAGAAAATTTGTTCATGAATCTGACAAAGAACCTGTTTGAAAGAAATAAGTAAATGAGGATTATTTGGTCTATTTAAATAAGAAAATAATTTTTTTTTTTTTTTTTTTTGTAAATAAATCCATTGTACCTAAATCAGCATCAAACCTTGCCATATAACACATTTTGTGTAGCTTTAGGATGATTAATTAAACAAGAAGTCTTTCAAATTTTGTTTTAAAACATTTACTGTATTTTTTAAGCATTTTAGATTTAATGTTCATGCCTAATTTACCATGTGAGCTGTTTAGATCCATTGTTTATTGGATTAAATAATTCAGTTTCATAAAAGCTAAACTATTTAATCTCCCTAGAGGGAAATTCAAGAAAGGTTATGGGATATTCTGTGAGTTGTTCAGGATATACATTTGGTCAAAAGTCTTCACGACATTACAAGGATTGATCAGTTTAAAACAAAGAATATCATATTATTCATAATAATAATAAATAAGTCAACATCTCCAAAATGAAATTGCTATTTTTTAATCATCATAGAAAACCATTTTAGGTCTCTATCAATATGGCTAATGCTAACCCTCAGGAGAGCAACTTGTTGCACCTTCTTGGTCTCATATTTCCCACTGACATGAAGTGGAGTGATTATATTGAATCAATTGTTAGGTATGTTGCTAAGAAAGTTGGATCTCAGTGTCGTGCTAGACATTTTTTTCTTGTCAGAATCCATTTTACACATTTATAAACCTACCATTTGTCCAAGCATTGAATATATATCTCTAGATTCTCAACAAAATCCATAAAAGGGTCTGTAATGTTATCATTCCTGATCTGGCATCTTAACTTCAGTCACTTTCCCACTGCTGTAACATGGCTTCCCTCTGTCTTTTCTATAAATATTTTCAAGGCAATTGTTCTTAATGAGCTCTTCTCCTTGGTACCTCAACTTTATGAATTTAAGCATACTACTAGAGTGGCAACTAGGTCTCATCATTTTACTATTGAATTAACTAGATATAACCATTAGTTCTGTCCTTATAATTTTTGTCGCTTGTGGAATGTTCTTTCGCTTTCATACTTCATACGATCTTGAAACAGTTAAATGTTATGCCATATTCTGTCTTCTCGAAACCTGTTCTTTTATTGTCCTTTCTCCTCATCCTTCTTTTCACTCTCAGTAACCCCTGGCATCTTAGTGGCATTGACACCTTGCTTGAGGTGAAATGATAAAAAAACAAATCAATATTCATCTCCAGCAACCATATGGTTTTTATTTAACCCTTTCCTTTGCTAGCCATTTTTAGTGAGTTCATTCTTCATTGGTTTCTCTATTACTGTAGCCTTGACCCAGATCCTTCTCATATAAATATCTATATTTGGGGAAGTGCTCTATTTGAAAATATCATCATCCATAAGATGGCTCTCTTTAAATCATTTTTCTTTTCAAAACCATAATTTGTATATACTATATTTCATCTCAGTGGAGTTTTTTAGCAGATGAATAAAACTCCTTCTTGTGTTTGATCAAGGTGTGCTTTGTTACTTTTATCAAGTATAACTGAAAACATTTTCACCAAATGGCTCTAGGCAGCAAAACTTAAAAAAACACAAGCATTTCCTTAGTTCTTAATTTCTTACAAAAATACACTCACACCATCATTTATAGTTTTTCATTTTGGAAGTAACAAAACTATGCATAAGAAATTCTATTTTCCTGTGAACAGTGCAAAACTATCCACTGTTTTTGGAGGTTAGTTTTTCTTATCGGGAAGCATCCAGTTTCAATGAGTTGTTATATATTTCAGCTGTTTTCAACACAATGTCCCAAACTGCACTGTTAGTTTCTTTCAAACTTTGCATATTGTCTTCAGGTCAAGATGGTTGCCATAGTAATGCAGGTGTTTTCTTTATATATGGTTGACTAGGCAGGACTGCCATTAGACCAGTTATATACATTTTTTGCAAGTAAATTAAGCACTTCCAATATCATTTGAAGTTATTCCTCTTTAATTAATAATTAATAAGCTTTGTACTATCAACAGTCAGTGCTAAAAGAAATTATTTTTTTTTAAGTCACTTTTTGCAATACCGCGCTCTCCTCTCTTCATGTAATAATGAAAAATGAAAGAGAGTGAAAAAAAATGGCATGAGAAAGATTTGCCAATGGTTTGGCTAACCAGTTTGTGACTTTGCATTTTTGTAAATGTTTTAAATGCATAGCTGAGAAGAAAAAATGGAATTTTTAGCTTCAAAGGAAAAAATAACATAAAAGAAAAGTTAACCTTTTTATTCATTTTGATGCTAAACAGGAATCCCTGAGACATACACTGAAGTATTAAAACAGACTATCTCGTTGTTATTTATATATTTAGTTGTTGATCACTGAAGTTAAGCAATATCAATCCTGGCCAGTACTAAAATGGAGAGCTTCTTAGAAACACTTGGTCATATCATTGTGATATGATTCAGGTATCAATGACCATATTACCATCAGAGTGCTCGAATCACATGCGGTAGAGTTTCCAATTATCTTGACTGGTTCTTGGCATTTGATCAAAGCTATCTGAAGTATAGTACTGTATACATTATACATGGCTATAAATAATTGTGTGGGTACTATCATGGTTGGCAGGAGCACTTCTGCCACAGCCTGTTTGATGGTCATCCTCATACAAAAATTACCATCTCTCTCTCTCTCTCTCTCTTACACACACTCACACACAGGGTGCAGAAATGGGTTTTAAGAGCCAAGAACTTTTCATCACCATGTCATATATATGGTAGAAAACAAGATTACAACACTCAGAATATGTGTTTCAAATTATTCAAAATTAAACTTAAGGTAATATAACTGATTTACAGTGAATGATCTCTCTCTCTCTCTCTCACTCACACACACACACACACACACACATATATATACTGAGTATAACAGCAAAATTGTCCAATTGTTAGATTAAGCTTTGAACCGTTGTACCTCAGAAATCATTAAATATATCTTACTGTAATTCTTCAAGGTTTTCTATAACACTATTGGACTCTACTTTGAACAATAAGAATATATTTAACTCTAAGTTGAAATGATGATCCCTCTTGTTGTCGTGACCTGATTCAATTTTCCTCTCTACTGGAGTCTTTTTTAAACTTATTCACCATTCTCATGATGGTTTTTGAATGGACTTTGAAGATGTAAGCCAGAGTATGAATGTTGGTACCATTACTGAAGGCCTGAATGATCTTGTTCTTCTCATCATTGGTCAGTTGAGAAGACATAGTAAGACTGACACAAAGCAATTTTAACCTGTTCTCTTTCTAGCTGAATAATTTAAGTAATGGTTAAGAAATAACAAAACAAGAGGTTGAAGATAAATAGTGTATTGAATAGTAAATACAGCAAAAGTGTATTACATGACTTGGGAATATGTGTTGGTTGACCAGAGTTCAGTCTATATCATTGTTAATATTTAACAGACCCCCCCCCTCACGAGGGATGTATGTGGCACAAGGTCGAGTTTACCGTGGGTTTTCCAAGCCCTTAGGATTGGCCAAAAAATATTCCCGTAGAACCCGCATAAACAGGTCCGTTCAATCAGAAGGAATTTGTCAAATACCGACTTTATTTTCCTGGCAAACATGACCTCCACTGGTGTCTTGGCAGGTGGAGCACTACTATTAGGAGTTACCCGATAGACCTGCAAAAACTGTTGTATAGCCGTATCAGTGGGAGTACCTCTCGTCTTCCTCAGTGCAATCTTAAAAATATCTACAAAACGCTCTGCCTGTCCATTACTTCTTGGGTGATATGGCGCAGTGATAACATGTTCAATCAGGAATGACTGACAAAACTCCTTAAATTCACACGATGTAAATTGTGTGCCATTGTCTGTTACAATACAGTCAACGACTCTGAAACGGGCAAATATCTCGTGTAAAAACTTGACTGTTACTTCCACGGTAGACTTCTTGCATTTTAATACCACTGGCCACTTGGAATGACTGTCAACTACTATGAAGTAGTGAAAACCATCAAGTGGTCCAACAAAATCAATATGTATCCGCAACCACGGACAATCGGTTTTAGGCCAGGGGTTGAATTTTATCGGGAATGCTTTAGCAGCCAAAGCACATCCTTTGCACGATCTTACTGTGTTTTCAATATCCTTGTCCATGTTGGTCCAGTAGACATAACTCCTCATTAGACTCTTCATCCTTGAAGTTCCCGGATGGCCAACATGGAATTCCTTTAGTGTTCTACTCTGAAGTGTAGATGGGATTACTACTCTGTCTCTGTACATTAATATGTCGTTACAGGGTGAGTAGATTTATGAAATACTCTGGTCTTTGCTTTTTAATTTGTCCTTTATTTCCTTTATGAAGTCATCCTCGGACGCTTTGTCTATTATTTCATTGATTGTTATTGGAAGCTCTCTGATAGTATTGCACAAGGTGCTTTTTACATCGACCTCTGTTCTTATGGCAGCAATGATTGTGTCTTCCAGGGGTTCAGCATATTTAGGTATGAATCTCGGTAACCCGTCTGCATGACAGATTTAAGTAGATGGGAGAAACTCCATTTTGTAATTATAATTGAGGAGAATGGTTCCCCATCTTTGCAGTCTATTAGCCGTAAGTGTTGGCAGACCCTTTTTTGATCCAAAGATAGTATGGAGTGGATGATGATCTGTCTGCAACACAAAATGACTTCCATGAATAAATTTATGGCATTTAGTCATCGCAAAAATGATTCCTAAGGCTTACTTTTCTATTTGCGAGTAACCCCTTTCAGCTGGTAATAGCGTCCTAGATGCATGGGCGATTTAGCTTATATAAAATGCACACCCCGATACCATAAGAGCTAGCATCGCTGGCTACAATGATGTTAAGGTTTGGATCATAATAAGTCAGGAATAGATCTGATGTAAGGACCTCCTTTATTTTCTCAAATTCTTCCTGGCATTCGGTTGTTCATTTCCACTCTTTGTCTTTTCTCAATAAGTCATTAAGTGGAGCTCTCAAACTGTGCATTCTTCAAACAAAAACGTTATAATAATTGGCAAGACCTAAAAAAAACTTTGAAGAACCGATACATTTTCTGGTGCTGGCATATTCTTTATTGCCGTTACCCTATCTGGGTTGGGACATTTTCCGTCTTTGTCAATTATTTGCCCCAAGTATTTGATTCTCTCTAGGAAAAACTCACACTTCGTGTCCTTTAGTTTGAATTCATAATCCTGCAAAATCCAGACCATTTAACGTCGTGTTCATGACCTGTTGAAAAATAGAAGGAGCAACCTTAACCCCAAACAGAAGTCTTAAAAATTTGTATAAACCCTTGTGGGTATTTATAAAAAGGAGCTTCGAGCATTCCTCGTCCACAGGTATTTGTAGATAAACGTCACTTAAGTCAATCCTAGAGAAAAAATTTTTCTCCACTGAGCTTAGTGAATATCTCCTCTGGACTTGGAAGAGGATAATGGGGATCCTTTATGGCGCTGTTCAGCCCCGTAGAGAAATCAGCACATACACGGATTTCTTTGCTGTTCTTTTTAATATAAACTGTGGGAGGTGCCCATTTGCTATATTCAGTCATTGCCAGAACTCCCATTTCCTCAAGACGATTCAATTCTTTGTCAATTTGATTTAACGAGGCAAATGGAACATTACGTTTTTTTTCTTAAAAACTGGGTTTACGTCTGGCTTTAACTCAAACTTAGCAGACATTTTTGTGCATTTTCCTAGTACTTCACTGAAAACGTCGGGAAAATTTTTTTTAAGTTCGCCTTTCAACTTCTCTACTTCATTAGTCAAATTTTCAACTTTTTGGCACAATGAGTTAATAGGCATATACCAAAGTTGAATCTGTTCTAACCAATCAGTCCCGAACAGGTTACCTGTATTCCTCATAATATATGCCTTAAATTTTAACATTTTACCTTTGAATGATACATTCGTTACAAGTTCGCCCATAAACTTAATAGTGTCGCCAGTTACTCCTTTAGCTATTCAGTCGACTTACCCAATTTCTTCCATGTTTGATAATTATTTATGGATAAGTCTGAACCCGAATCAAGCTGTAGCCGTATATTTTTGTTACATATTTGTATTTCAATATATTTTCTGATGTTACTACATTCTAGTTCATCAGACTTGGTAATTTTTACAAAACTTTTGTCTTGATCTTAATCCTGCAGTGGGAACTTTTGTGTCCCACTTTATCGCAATTGAAACATTTTTTTAACTTTAACAGGACAATCTCTATACCAATGTAATTAACCACACCTGAAACATGGTCTTGAAGGCAAAGTAACTTTAATATTTTTTGGTTGGCCCTTTTTAATTTCTCTTTGGCGCCACTCTTTTCGATGTTTTTAGAATTTTCTCTGATGCTTATGAAACATTGGCAATCTTCAGCAACTTGCTGTAAAACAATGTCGGGCTCGTTTCAAGCTTGTTGAGCACCCTGCGACATATTTCGGCGTCTTTCGCTGAAATCAAATCCTGGACGTAAATCAGGCATTTAAAATTATTGGCGATAACTCTGCCAATTGGAAATCACTCGCGAAAGTATTATAATCTTCGTCTTCTTTGTGAGTGAGATTCATGCATTTCCAACGCATGTGAAACAGTGACGTTTTTGGACTGAAGTGCTCTGTTAATGATTGAACCGCCTCTTTAAATTTCAAGTCACTGGTTTTATTAGGCAAAATATAGTTAACAAACTTAGTATATTCTGATGTGTCTAATTTCCTGAGGACTAGGCGAACCTTTTTATGGTCAACCCAATTTGCACAATCCGTATTGTATACATCCTTGTAATGTTTAAAGTACAAAGCGAACGTAATTTCTTTTTCAGGTGTGTGTGTGTGAAGTTTTCAATAGCACTCCATTAAAACTTGGAGAGAACACGTTTTCGCTATCCTCATTTTGTCTTTTGTTGGATAAGTACCTTTTCTCATTCTGCGTTTTAAGGAGCATTTCCTCAAGCTTCTGTTGTCTAACCAGAATTTCTAGGTGCAGTTTTTTATTTTCTTGTTCATTTTGCAAATGCAATTCCACTTGTTCTCGTTGGAATTTCTTTTGTCTTTCTTGAAATTTTTGTTCCAACAGCAAATGTTGTTCCTGTTGGTATTTTAAAAACTCTAGCATTGCACTTTTAAATTTGTCCATTTTACTATGGTGGTACGAAAAATTTAAGAAATGAAGGGGGGGGGTCTTTTTTTTTTCACTTCACCCAACAACAAGTCTGTTTGACTTGAACAATTCTTTTCCAGAAAAATTTAAAAGCAAGAGAGGAAGTAATTTTTTACCCTATTAGTGAAAACAATAAGTCTCTTTGACTTATTCAGTTCATTTACTGTCTTGTTTGAATAGAAAATAAGGTTCACCAACCTTCTTCCCAACCACTGAATTAAACTTGTAGAAATCCTATTGCGTTACAGAATTTCTTTTTTTTTTCACTGACAGTGTTGTATTTAACACTGGATATCTTTTTGCCGTAGAGTTTCTTTCTTCACCAGTGGCGTAAACACTGGAAAAAACTATTGATTTAACGTGAAGACCGTTTCTTCAAGTCTTTTGTTTCTAAAATGTTGTGCAACAAGATTTTTTATTTTTTAACGTGAAGTTCGTTTCTTTGAATCCTTCATCAACAAGATGTTGTGACCAAGTAATGGTTAAGAAATAAGAAAACAAGACGTTGCAGATAAATAGTGTATTGAACAGTAAATACAACAGAAATGTGTTACACGACTTGGGAATGTGTGTTGGTTGACTAGCATTCAGTCTATATCACTGTTGATATTTAGTAGATCACAAGGATATATGTGGCATGAGGCCGAGTATAACATGGGTTATCTGAGCCCATAGTCTCGGCCAAAAAATTCCCATAGAACCCACATAAATTGGTTTCGGGTCTGTCTACCTCCCCGGACGAAACTCTGCTTCCTCGGCACAACCCCGCCCAGGACACCCTCTGCCCAAGGCAGAGAGCCTGACAGGAGCCACGAACAGTCACAGTCTCAATAGAACAGTCTATATCAGTTATATTTAACAGCCCCCTCCCCCACAAGGGATGTATGTGGCACAAGGCCGAGTTTACTGTGGGTTCTCCGAGCCCGTAGGCTTAGCCAAATTATTCCTTTTAGAACCCATATAGGGCCTGTCTACCTCCCTGGACGAAACTTTGCCCTTCAGCGAAGCCCGAGTTCCTCTCTGCTGAGGCAGAGAATTCGACAGTTACGATCAAGTGTTCCCCCTGAGGCTTACTTTCCTACTACTTTATAGTAAGTGGAAGAGTCCACAATAGCCTCATTAGAGGGAAGACACCACAACAAGGCGAGAAATCTAATGTTTTATCAATTGATCAGATTTTAGGAATTGGGCCTGAGAATTATCTATCTATCTATCTACAGTATTTACATTAGTCGGACTATTGTCCTCATCTTTGTCGCCATATTTGTCACAACGTTTCTACGTATGCTAGGCCACAAAAATCTCCTGAGCCGACCAAGCATAGAAATAAATACAATATGGGAACCAGTAATAAGGAGTGCCAGAGAAAAGCAATGATAACAAAGTTGCAATATGAACTCTGGTAAAGACATGCAATGATAACAGCAAAAATTGCAATATGAGCACTGGTAAAAATGATGCTGAAAACATTAGGTTTATAATACTCAGAAGTTCATACCCAGATGTCCTCAAGGACACAGTGGATAAAGGCGTTGGTTAGATCCAGTGACAGACCCAAAGAAGGTGAGTTCAATTCCTGGTTAAGGCAGTGGAGAACTTTCAGAGGGAAAATTAGCAGGAGATAACTGATAACTGACATCTATCAAACATGGCACGTGGAATTAGAACAGTCTACCCCGAAATAAAGGGTTCAGTTCGAAATTCCAGCCGGAGCGTACAACGGCCGAAACGTTGTGACAAATATGGCGACAAAGATGAGGACAATAGTCCGACTAATGTAAATACTGTACATAATACCTCATCTCAGAAATATAGACTATCTATCTATCTATCTATCTATCTAATCATTGTTATAGATTTTCTTGAAATGATTACCAAAAAAGTGTATCTTTGTTATTTTTTGTTAGAGAAAGAAAAATTGAAATTTTCAAATCTTTACATTTTTTTTTTCTAAAATAAATTCAAATTTATCTATTTTCGACATTTTAAAGTCAGTAAAAGTATCTTTGTCACTTCAATGATAAATCAATGACATTCTTCAAATATTAATGTCAGATATAAAATGGCTGACATTGAAAATTCTTGAATTTTAAACTCTTGCTTTGTGCAGAATCAATTAAAAAAACTTTATCTTCTCCCCAGACAATAATGTTGTACTGGACAAAATTGAGTATGCTGATTACAAATCTGTATTCAGTTCTGTGTACAGATTCGAGTACAGTATACTCGACTTAATCAAGTACAGCATTCTTCTTTTTTTTTAAGCGTAATTAAGGTTTCTCCAGTCATGTGTCTATGTCCAGCGCCAGATCTTGACATGCTAGGGCAATTCTGAATATGGATTCTGAATCACATATTCGATTTAGTCTAAAACACTTTCTCTCCAATAGTGAAATCTTTCTTGCCCAGTAAATTAATCTGTGCATATCTAAACATTGATCAATGATGCATCTCTCTTTCTTGCTGATATTTATTCTCAGTACAGTAAAAATATCACACTTGGTAGTTTAGAGAAGCTGTTGTCATACACCATCACATTGTAAACATCAACTCTTTACTTCTGAGCCAACGTTTAGTGACAGTAATATTCAATGTCTAATTTTGACTCTTTTTTTTTTTTTTTTTAATTTAATCCCAATTTGGTCTCTGCAAGGATGGAGAGGTGACTAACAAATTGAATTGTTATTGTAGTTGCTTGTGTTTACTTTGTACTATGATCCTTGAGGAAGGTATGGATTCACCTTTCCCTTCAGTTAGTCTCATCAACAAATATGTTAACTAAAATTCTTATCTCTTACATGTTGCAATAGTTGATGAAGAACTGTCGATGAGTGTTTGGGCAAACCTCCTGGCTATTCACAGACTTTTAGATTCAAAATTAACATTGACTTAAGTAAAACTGATTTCAACACAGTAGAATTTGGAAAAACTCTAATTCTGTATTTTATTGATTCCAGAAAAGTGACTAGACAGGTGTAACCTTAACAACATATGCGCTATGTAGATGGTATTGTGTCAATGGCAGATTAAAAAAGTCAATGAAAGCAAGAAAAAATGTATTAAACTGTAAAAAGTTTGAATGCATGGTTGTGAGTAAAAGGGTCAGCATGAGTTATGCATCAGGAATGTCAGAATTAAATGGACAAAAACCCAATTGAGACAACAGAAAGTGATGCAAAAGTCTGAAGACACAGTAATAATGATACTGTTCAAAAAGTGAACAAAGTATTAAAGGATTTAAAAAATATCATTAGAAAGAAAGAATGGGTGTTGAACTTCAAAGTAATGTCTACATTTAAATATGTTTGTGAATGCTTACCAATTTTGTCTCAAATGAAGAAAAAGCAACCAATATATAATGATCTGCTGCTAAGTGTTCAGAATACCATGAACTGAACATGTGACAAATGAGGATCTTTGAAGGAAGATAAAATGTACAAAGAAATTATTGCTAACAATCCGAAAAAGACAACTAGCATTTTGTGAACACATAATGAGGAAAGATGTCTTCATTTAACACTCAAAAGGCATTTTAAAGGCAAAAGAAACAGCAGAAAACTATGAGAAACCTACCTACCAAGTTTGAGTAAACGAATGGAAAATAAATATGTCAAAAACAGATAATAAAGCAGTAAGCATTATTGATAACAACAAAAAGCAGGAAGTTGTGGAGAGGCATGCTCACCCACATCCTGAAAGGGCCACATATACAGAAAGAGATGGTTTGCAAGAGAAACGAAAAATGTTGTCTATATGAATGGGTAATTTTTTCAATAACAGTAAGTTTTTTTTGTGTGGCCTAAACTTAAACTTCCAGAAATTCAAAAATACAGACAGCACATAAAATTACTGGGGTGACAATAAATGGTTTAAAGAATTTTCAATAAATCATAATAAAAAACAATTTTAGATTTGATTGGATGCAGAAACAAGTTGGGTTTAAACTTTTTATTTATCTATTTTGTTTTAATTTTTAATGTCATACATTTTCATGGCATATGTGATCATGGCTTTCCACAGATTACTTTGAATTACCATTGCATTTTTAGAAAAGATAATGAAGTAGTTTCCCCTTGACTTCTCTTAAACTAGTTCCCATCAAAGGTAAGAAGCTATGTTTACCTTGCTATCTAAACCATAGCTGGAAGGAAGAAAAGACAGGTCTAAACATTTCGAAAAACATTTGTACAAAAGTGAATGCATCAGACTAGACCAAAATTTGAACTCGGCTCATTGATTTCACTTTCTGAACATCCTTATTTTTTTTGTTTATTTTTTTATTTTGCTGAAATAAGTATTTAAACATAATTTTAAATGACAAAAATAAAAGAATTTTTGGTCTTTTTAATAGGCCAAAGTTATTTTACTGTATTTTTGTTGTGGTACAATCCACCTAATTTACATAGTGGAGTACCGACCATATAAATATGGTTGGTACCGGGAAGACGAGGGAGAGGAAGAAGAGATCCAATCCAGAGACTCTGCCCGACTGCGACTAATGTCAACCCATTCTACAGGAACGGTCTTCCCAAGAATATACCAAACTATCTGTAAATATTGTGTACATGTTTCTTGGGTCAATACATTTTGTTTAAGTACATTTTGTGTTGTATTATTATTATTCCATGCTTTATTCAAGTTTCAACAATTTTATATCTACATAGAAAACTAAAAGTACACATTATTTCGTAGCTTAGGATTAGGAAATTTGGAAAAATGAGATCATTTTTAAAATGATCATTATTATTACCCCTAGAAAAAATACCCATTGAATAATGGTTATTTTAAAAACTCACAGTTGTTGGAAGTTTCAAGAGAAGCACGTATATTGTAATGTAATCATAGGTAGTACTAAAGGGTGAGCCTTATTGAAGAGAGAATATCTATGAAAATTGAAAAACTATATTATTCTTTATACTTCTACCTTCATTTTCCAATCTCTCCTGGTCCTCATCTTGGTAATTTTTGAACATTGTATGCCTATAAGTTTGCAAAATATTTTAAATCTTCACTTTTTTTTTTTTTTTTTTTTTTTTACTCCAGCCCCAATCTAAGATGTCTGCAGACATTAAGAGTCCACTCTCCCCACACACTATTAAACTTTCACTTTGTTTATATGTTATATTTCACAAAAGCAATCACCTCAACCAGCTTCATCCCTTCCCCCAAAAATCTAAAAGAAAAACGAAGCATATTTTAAAAATATATTTTATATTGAAAAGTCATTAAACTTAATATGTTGATTTATTCCCATAAAAATGAAATTTATATTTTATTTAAAATTTTAAAAATATTACATAGGCAGAACATGAGCAAAAACATAAAAGACAATTATTGCCTTTCATGTTTCTCAACCAGAAACCATCGATGACATGTTTATTTCTTCACCTAGACAATGAAAGAATATATTTTTTTACATGGAGATTATTACAGACCATTACTCACACAAACCATACCAGAATGATTATATAGGGATATAATCATCATCATTATTATTATTATTATTGCCATTACTATTATTATTATTATCATTAGTATTATTAGTTTGTTCATGACATCAAAAATGATGGATTATTTTAAGTCTTTCTTTATGATTACATGTTTTTCGGATGTATGTCTTTAAATTAAGTACCTCCAAAGAAAAGTGAGACAAAAAGGTTTAAAAAATGCATATTTTTTTTAAAATGAAACTTCTTTCTTTAGGCTATTTTTTTATAATTTTAGTTTTAATATTAATAAGCAAATACTGTATTTCAAAACGAATATAAATTGATTCGAATGAGTTTTTTGTTTTTTTTAGTATCAGTAAAAATGCTAAAATCATCCATATTGACAAATCTGTCAACATAATATAATTCTCTTTGTTAAAAAACCTTTTAAAAATAAAATATACTTTTCTGAAGCATTATTACTTAGTTTTAGTTTAAAATATCACAGAAAAGCACTTTTTTTAACATGTAGATCAGTGTTTTTATGAGGTGTTCACATCTTTCTTGCTAGACTTATGTATGGGAATTTTTTTTCTAAGGGGGACATAGCTCTAACAATTACTTGATGAATGTAATGTGAACACCTTTTTATATCATTCTTTTTATAACTTCAAATTAGGACAAGATTCACTTGTTAATTTATATATCTGCTTTATTATAGCAAAAAGTTACAGATATAAAAACAGAAATACACATTGCATTTATAAAATAAATTATGACTGAATAGTAAAAAGTCAAACATCTTTGCAGTATATTTAGGGTAGCATGGACATTATCATACAGAAATGGCACATTGGGTTCCTGTTGAAGAGTTGTAACATGACATTCTATGCCATGAGTCAGGGTTTGAACTTGTCAGGGGCAGATACACTATGAAAAGAATCACTCTCCAGGTCTATATCATACACAAAAACAATCATTATTTATGTGAAGGAAGAATATGCTTTCTTCCTTTTATATTAAAGAGCTGTATTTGATCCTCCAGTAGACACTGTTGTGATACCACTGGACAAGAAACACAAGTGCCTATAGCCATTCTTCATGTAAACAATTCCTAACAGTCCTTGAGCCATATTTGCTCTGATCTATGTTGTGAACACCATTTGCTCTGATCTATGCTCCTCTTATTAGACATCGATCTTGGCAAGCACGTGTAATACATGGCCATCCAGAACCTGGTCTACAGAACTGAAGAAGGTTCATTTGAGTACTACTGTCAGCATCGAAGCACCACCAACACCCCATGTAAAACATGCAACAATTCTCTGAAATTACCATACAGCCACTTAATGACCTCCTCTCAAACAATTGATCTATCTCCCAGAAATGTAGGAGTTTTATACCTTTGAAGATATTGTGCTTTTTCTATAGATATGGCAATAAAGATGAAGACATCTTTCAATAAAGGGATTGTCTCTTCAAAGATATAATAGTTGAGGAGTATTACTAGAAGAGAATTTTTTAAATCAAAAAATCTCTCAAATGCAAATATGTCCCTCCATCTCCCATAAATGTAGGTGTTTATACCCTTGTTTCTCTTCTCTTCCACTCTCTTGAAATCTTGATGTGTTCCTTTCTCTTGGAGATCTCGATCTTGCTTGTGTATATTGTAATCAAGGTATTTTTCTTCTATTGGTATGTCTTTGTCAAACATCCTCTTAGCCATGTAGGTTGACCACAACTAAGTCTTTCATTCTGTGAGGCCATCTTTCACTGTTAGTCTGTAAGATCATAAGTAGGATGCACTTAGTCCTCCTACTCCTATTTTCTCGGGGCCTTATTCGATCTGTATGAGCTACTATGCTGTTACTATTTTTTGCTATAAATATGTTGTAGCCTCTTTGCATTATAAAATTAGCCCTTTCCAGGCATGACTTTTTCATCCCCTTATACTACAGTTGTTGTTTTTTCCCCTAATAAATTTGTATAACTTTTAATTTTCACAATTTAGTAGAGAAAAAAAGATCAATAAATGTACAAATTTTCATTCAATTTTTTTTATTCAATTATTTAAAAAATTTGCACTTCATATTTGAAGGCTTTTTGGTGATAAGGTTACTCGAAAAGTCAACTTTTACACTTGTCTAGGAAAAGAGTTACTTCCCTTTTTGATATTTTTTCTTTCTCTCTTGTCAACAATGTCATTGACATGTAATGAAAAACATGAAAATCTTGCATGATGAATTGAAAAATAAAAAGGCTAAGCATTTAAAAATATATGTACATGTAATAAGGTATCATATAATTTTCTGTAATATTATCATTATCTTGTGATTACTTACTAATAGTTTTGTAGGCATAGTCAAAATGTAATAAATAAAATAGCTAACATGTAAAGACTCCAAATGCATAGTAAAAACACAGAGAGGATCAACATATCAAAATAGCAAGCTCCAGGAAAAAGCTGCCATAAATAAAATCTAAAATGAGACTTTAAAGAAGTATGGACATATTAAAGTAACAGATCAATGCGTATAAAAAGAGAATTTTCGACCAATTCAAAAGATGCATGAGTTTGTATCCACCTAAAAATATGATGTTTTGCAACAGGTTGTTGTCATTCAATACCAATACACCTGTGCAGATCTACAGTCAAGGGTAAGTGAAGCGGCTGGAGATCAAAAGACTAATCAACAGCTGAAACTACATGCCGGCTTTTTCTAAGTCAATATGCTTGTGCTTTCTTTTCTCCTTTATTGATTGATTGATTTGATTTTTTATAGCTTATCAACCCTTTGTAGATTATTTAAAGCCAAAATATATTTTGGATTGTAAGAATAATTTGTGAGTAAATATTGAATTAACATTTTTTTTTTTTGCGAATAATGATGATTTTTCCAGATACAAGTGCTACTATTTAACCCATAGTTGGGGTGAGAAGATGGACTCATAGCTTTCTCAAGGATATTTATGCATAAGTTCAGGAGAATTTAGTTTTAAACATTTTAGAACAAAGATTTAAAAAATAATTTGATCATTTTCATAATCTTAAAAATCTACTTTTCATTCATTTTCTTTAGGTAAAAGATTTTACAGTCTAATAGTATAATAATAATAATAATATAATACGGCGACAAAGATGAGGACAATAGTCTGAATAATGTAAATAATGTACATAATACCTCATCTCAGAAATATAGACAGATACTTTACAGTGTAATAGGTTTGCCAATGTTTAATATTCTTCTATATATATATATATATATATATATGCCTTTTCAGGGCATAGGCGGTCATGGCTCTCCACGACTTCCTAAGCTTTAAAGCTGTTATCAATCTTTGTTTTTTCATATTTATATCCTTCTTGCTCCCTATTCTGTCATCCATTTACACAAACATGTTAGCTAGGTTACTCATCATTTCCCTCTATACATCAATATGTGCTGTGGGTGTCAAATTCTCCAAGCCTTCTTTCCTCATCATGTGACCTAGAAATTTCAACTGTCTCTCTGTTTCAAAATATAAGTGTCGTTTTCATTCCCATTTTCCTTAAAAATTCCTCTTTGTTCACGCATTCTTCTGTTGCCTCAAGTCTCTTCTTCATCTGTAAGGAAATTGTCTTACATAAAAGTTCAATACTCTTTTCTTTGTTTCTAACAAAATCATTTAATGGAAAGCAATTCATGGAACAAAAAAGCCTAATTTTTTGTCACTAATTTAAATAATACAGTTAAAAATATTTTTATTTTGTTAAAATTATATACATTAATTTTTCTTCAGAGAATAAGTTTAAATCTTATTTTTTTTTATTTATATTTGATAGAATTTAACACTTCTGCTGCTGTAGATGTATTTATTAAACTTTACAAAACTTACATTGCCTGCTGTCGACACACACATATATATATATATATATATATTTTCAAGACATCTTGAAACGTCAGTCCTTTGTGTGTGTTATAAACTTCCGATGAATTATAATAAACCTAGGATTAAAAATGTCCTAGTTGAAAATATTAAAAAAAAAAAAAATTGCCATGGATGGGAGACATCTCTTTTGTTCCTAATGGTAATGGTAATATAGCCGCTTCCTTATAAGGAAACATTGGCATTCATTGACCAAGTACTGCTTTTGGTTGAAATTTATAAAATCTTTTTCATACAATTTTTTTAAGAAAAGCAGGTTTCACAAGTCTAGTAACTGTTATCACTCTTTCCAGTATTGATGGGGGGGGGGGGGTTCCTTCCTAACCTTTTATTTGAAGTGATGTGGAATGTTAACATCTTGATTATGTCATTATTTTCTCTTCATGTTACATGTAGTATCCATTTTAGTTGTTGCTGCGTATGGTAGTCCTCAAGTGATATAGTTTCTGTTATTCGGTATTGTTCTTTGTTTTTTTTATTCTGTAGCACTAGTCCACAATGTTCAAAGAAGGATAACTTTTGTCATGACCCTCAGGCATTGTTGGCTCAAAGCCTTTTTTACCATTGTACTTAGAAAACAGTTGGTATATGGCTGACAGTTTAGAATAGTAAGTTTTTTTGTAAGACTTCTTCCTTGTGAAAGTCTACTTAGGATTGTAGCAAAAATAAAACTATTTGTTTTCTCTTATTGAACAATTTGACAAGACTCAGCATGAAACTGGAAATAAAACTTTTATTGGAATTATTACTTTCACAGTTTAATCTTGTAATCTGTCTATGTCTTGCTGTAAAAATCAATCAAGCCAGCATTTCTTTCAATCATCCTTTTTAGGACCAATGATGGTGTTTCAAAATCAAGCTGAAAAACAGTTAACAACCTTTGCACATCCATTGCATTTAAATTCAAGGGAAAGAAGTCAAAACTATCATCTCAATTTAAAATATTCTGCTAAAACATCACTTAATTATTCTAACTAATGTGTAACTTTAATTAAGTTTACCTTTTCAATTGAGTTGAAACTCAAATGACATGAAGTGAAATTATATATGCAAATGCTCACACTCATTCTTGTATATCAACAAAATGGGAAATTGAAAAATATAGTAGGTAATGTTTGAATATAACACATTCTAGTATATTTTGTTAATATGATATTAAAGATACTCAACATTTACAAAATCACTATCAGCAGTTTCACTTATCTAGTAGTAAACTCTATCAGCAAAACTTTCATGTTTAAGACTAAAAATAATATTCAATTTAAAGGTCCACAAAGCCATCAATCCTGGGAAAATCTGAAATTATTCAAAAACATTTTGTTTATTGATTACTGATATGGTTTTGTCTAATTCATTTCTTTTTTTTTACTGTTTGTTTGCTGTATAGGTCTTATATCTCTTAGTGGGGAGAGTTTTGTCTGCTCTGTCATCAAATGGGCTTTTAGTATATTAAGTAAGCATTGACTTTGCAACATTTCAACAGGCGTAATGAAAATCTATTTATTCATTCATTTTTATCAAAAACGAGAGAACCCTTTTTTTAAACTCGAATATTGATTTCCTAGTGAAGATTTTTCAACATACTAAGTCCTACTGTATACTACATGACTGTTTCTCATGAGCTAATCTTTGAGCATTATAGAGAAGCAAACAGAGTGAAGCAGCACTTGATTTTGTTGATAGCTGCTAAAAACCATCGGTCTTTTCTTTCATTCACATCAGGTATCATCTTCTAATTCAAAACAACATAAGGTGGGAAATGTACAAAAGAAATATATATATATATTCATCTTCATCTTATTTTCTTACTGGGAATTTTAAAATTCTGAACAAATTTCAGTCTGTGTAATGGACATCTTATTATTACTCTATGAAATTTTTAAGGAATCTTTAAAAATGTGTATGAAGTTTGATTGAAATAAATGAAAATAAAAACAAGACCACTCATATATTCTGTGTGAATTATTATGAAAACCTTTTAATATAGTAATAGTGAAATTAGTTATTTCTATACAGAAAACATCTGTCATTCAATAACTGAACAGTTTGTTTTGTTGTTTTTTGGGTTTTTTGTGGCTTATTTAAACACAAAACATATTTGGGATTGTGAGAATAATTTTTTTTTTGTGAGTGAGTATTGCATTAACTGTTTTTTGGAGATAATGATTTTTTCCAAATACAAGTCCTACTATTTAACCTGTAGCTGGAGCTCTTTAGGAGGAAGCTATTCACTGACAGTAGGAATTTAAATTATTGATTTTTTTAAAAATTTTATTTATGTATTTTTTACCTGCCATAGAAAGTAAGATTCTTTTATCCAGTAGATAGAGAAGTCCATCATGTCAATACTCTTGTTTTATTTTGAAGGAATTTCCATAAAGAAATTTTCTATTTAGAAAGCTCAAGAAGAAAATTTTGTTTTTGTACACCAAGTTGTTTTTAGCAAGCCAGTCTCTCTACATTTCTACTGTAATCAGTTAAGTCATTATTAGGATACTCATTAAGCATTGGCCTTATAGCAAACCAAACAAGTAATAAATATCAAGATACATTTTTGAATCAGTGACTTACAGAATTAGATTTGCATATAGCCTAATGTAACATGAGAATGTCAACATCTTATAGTAAATTAATTTTTTGAGAATAAATTTTTTTTTTTTAATTTTTTTTTTTTGTAGTTTTTGACAGCAGAGATTTTGTTATCTGTCTGTATTTCTGAGATGAAGTATTTTGTACTCACACTCTTTGGGTCCTGTCACTGGATCTAACTAACACCTTTATCCACTGTATCATGTGTCCTCAAGGCATTGGAGAACTTGGAGAGGGGAATTAACAGGAGATAACTGATAACTGACATCCATTAAAACGTGGCACGTGGAACTAGAACACTCTACCCCAGTGAGCAAAATAAAGGGTTCAGTTCGACATTCCAACCACCTGAAGAAGGCCGGAGTGTACAACGGCCGAAACGTTGTAATAAATATGGTGACAAAGATGAGGACAATAGTCCAAATAATGTAAATAGTGAGCAGAGATTTTATCAGTTTCTTAACTTGTAGCTTAAAATTAATATAAAAATAAATACAAAAACTTAAGGAATCAGCACATATGCTAGGCCACAAAAATATCCTAAGCCGGCCAAGCATAGAAATGAATACAATATGGGGACCAGTAATACGGAATGCTAGAAAAAAAACAATAATAACAAGAAAATTGTAATATGAGCTCTGGTAAAATATAAACCTAATGACTCAGTAATTATAAGTCCCAAAAATTCATACACTGATGTCCTCAAGGACACATGGCCCAGTGGCCCAGTGGATAAAAGAGTTCAATATCTAGTAGAGGTGAAAAAAAAAAAAACCTGAAGAGTTGAGTTAAAGGGTGATAATTGATACTGAGACATCCGAAAGAGACATGGCATGTGGAACTAAAATGATCTATCCTGATGGACAAAATAAAGAGTTCAGTTTGAAATTCCAATCATTTGAAGAAGGCTGGACCATGCAACAGCCGAAACATTGTGAATATGGCAATGAAGATGAAGAAAACAGTCCAAACAATGTAAATGGTGTAAATAATTACAATACAGAAGTATAGACGAAATTATTTTTGTTAGAAAAGAAAAAAATAAGATGGTATGCCACTGAGACTAAATATATTGACAGAAAGAAAAAATAAGGCATTTCTTTTAAAAGAATATTTTATGCATTGATAAGGCCAAAACTGAAATATGATCCAAAAGAAGCAAAATGAATAAACATTTGTGGCTCATGACTATTTTTAAAATGACTAGAGTTTTGCCTTTTATATCACAAATCTTTTAATATTGAGGATATAAATTTTGCAATTATAGATATCAGTTTTTGTTATTTTTGGTCAACCATACTTCAAGTGTTTCATGAGATGATTATATATTTAAGTGGGCTTTCAACTCTATTTTTAAGGAAAAGTCACTAAATACATCCTTGACATTTGAACTGAGTTAATAAGTAACAAACACCTATTGTAAAAAAAAAAATACAATGTACTTTTCTCTATAAGTACAAAGTAATATTTTTCAAAACAGTCAAATAATCATGAAATTAACTAATTTAATCCTATATTTCTATAACAGCTAATTTATTTTTGAAAAACTGTTAATTTAAAATTTTTCCTATTAGCACACATAATCTTGGCGTAATTGAAATTAATATTGGGTGAAAAAATTAAAATCAATCAAAAACCTGCTTTTAAAAGTAGTCTTTATTTTTTATGGCTATATCAATATTGATATTTATTTGGCAATTAAAACCAAAATTATAACTAAGGAAGATAATTAAATTATTGCAGTTGGCTTTTGATTTATATAAAAACATTTGTGATCTGATTTTTACTTGACACTAGAAACCCAATTGCCAACTTCATGGACAGAGACTTTAAAACCTATTTTAAATATTACAAAAGTAATTCATTTTTTTACTACTTTATATTGAACATATGTGGTGATTATATATTAAAAAAATTACTATAATTCTGGTCTACATTATAAGATATGAAGGAAAACATGATGTAACATATTTGGTGTCTGACAAAACAGACACTAATTTTTATAGATTATTTGTGTTATCCTCATCTTTGTTGTGTTGATCATAGCACTAGAGAAAAGCATATTTATCCAGATAATTTGAGGAATAATTAAAATATCTCATCCCTGAACTTCAGAAAATCTGTGTTGTGAATTTCTAAATAATGAGAGAAACTTTGCATAGAGTGGGGATTAGTAAATTCATTTCATATTCACTCATGTATTTTGCTCTTTTTCATATGATAATGAATGCTGGAGAATTTCATCACAAATGAAAATGTAGTTCTACTGATAAATGTAGAAAATACCATGGAAAGAGCATCTAACAAATGAGGAAGTTTTAATGAGAATAAGAGCTACAAAGAAACTATTGATAATAATCAAGTGATGTCTTTTTGCTGAAGATTTAAAAATTGAAAATAAACTTTGCCTCTTAGCAAAGGTTTATGGCCATTTTGCATTGAAAATTTGGTTCCTGTACAATCACCAAAGTTAAGCAATGTTGAGCCTGGTCAATATCTAGACGGGTGACCATTTGGAAATACCAGGTGCTGCAAACTTGGATGTACACATGGTGTAATGTATAATGGCTCAGAATTGTTAATCAGAGAGCTGAGTTCCAATTCCCATTGGGTTTGTTATATTCACTTATGCACAAATAACCATAGGAAAGGGATGAACCTACTTCTCCCCCAGCTATTAGTCAGGCTTAATCACTAAATTATTATTATCTCCTCCTAAAATTCTTACAATCTAAAATTATTTTCTGGCTTTAAATAACCTGTAAAGAGTTAAGTTGTAGAAACAAATTAGTCAATCAATCTCTCAGCAAATTATTTCTTTTAATTGTTCTGCTATTTTATTTTTAGTTCCAATTCTTTTTACCAAGGTAGAGAAAGAGAATATGTATATTATAAATATTTTAATGAAAGGCTTTTTTGTACCTGAATGTATAAAATCAAATGATGTAAAGTAATAACCTGTCACTCCCATGATTGGCTACACTATAGATAGTAATTATCTATAAGTATCTGTAAGGCAATGGACTACAGGAGTCTAACTGGGATCTGTTGAGTACAACTCAGACTTACGCGAGAACTACCGACCTTCCAATAATAGCTTTCACTGCTGGATTGACTTGCAATGATCGTGCGCATAACTGTTACCTTATTTTTTATTGTATTGGTTTTTACAATAAACATTTACTTATTTATCCACCAACAACAAATGTAGATGTATGTATGTGAATAGTAATCATGTGTATGCTTTTTATTTTTTTTTTATTTTTAAGTTGAATATATTCTATCTATCTATCTGGTCTGCACATACAAGAACTCCTAATAAAGAAAATGTGTCCTCCTTTCCGTGCTTTATTGTTTGGCTACAGAAAGCATCACAATCCAGCAAGGCCTAGTATATATTTATATTTGTGCGTGTGCATGTTTTCATGTAACAAAAAATGGGAATATATCTATACTATTATGTCAAAGATTGTGTTTGACCTTTATGACCAAATGAAAAGTGTCAGTGACACTTGTTTTTTTTTTTTTTCTCTCTCAGTCATAACCAAGTAATATATGATTGACTTCTAGCTTCATTTGAGATCAGTAGTGTATCACCTTTACATTGAAATACAGAAATAGTTCTTAACCCCAAGATTGGTAGGTTGAATGAGATAAGAACTGTATCTTCGATGCTATTGGAGGTAATTTTTGTAAAAATCAGTCAACAGTGACTTTGAAGATCAGATCTAGCCTCAGTTTGGGCTGTTGATATATAAAATATTGTTTTAAAAGGCTCAGAATAATGAACTACACTGGCTACTTAAAATTGGCTACATATCTTTTTTTTCTTCTTTTTTTTCTGAGCATTGATGGGTACTTCTAGTATAAAGAACAGTAAAAACATTTGAAATGTCTCTTAAGTTTGAATATATTTCTTTATAAATAATTGGCTAGACATTTTAGGGGTACAATTGAATAATTGCCAAAAAAGATAAAACTATATTCACCAAAACTACAATCACCAACTTCATCAAGACAAATTCACCAGGTGTATAAAATGTTTTTCCTTGCCAGTAATATATACAAAGATAGATGGATATATTTGTGTCAGGGTGTTTCTCTGAACCTTTATATATTCATATTTTCCTTAGAGGAGGAAAAGATGGAGGGCGTTTTGTATATTCAAGTGCCTGCATTTCTATATGTAGACCAGAGCTAAGCAGAATTTCAGTGCCTTCAATTAATTATTTAGCATTTTTAGAATGTATAAGACTGAATCATTGAGTCTGTAACCTGACATTTTGTTATTAACTGAATTTTGATATACAATATTTATAATGTAAGATCCATAGAATTATGCTGAAAAATATTTATTATACAAATGCTTTTTTTTTCATTATGAGGTCCAGGTTCTTACAACATTACACAATTCTTAGCAGATCAATTATTATCACAATGTGGGACATTTAATAACAAATGTAATGGAAACAAACAAAAAGAATCTAAATAAAATTGGATAGATTAGATACCCAAAACACATATAAAAAAAAAAATTATTTTTAGATTTAAAATTCACAGCATCTCTCATTTGTGTATATGTGTAGTTGCATCAATGTAAACATAAACTTAGTCCAATAAAGTCCTAAAGGTCAAAATGTGTCACACAAAAACTTTTTCCAGTTTGTCATATTTCTTTCCCATAATATATATATATATATATATATATGTGTATTATGTATGTATGTATGTATGTATGTATGTAAGTGTGAACGTAAACTAAATAATGCTATATTAGCAACTGTATATGCATGTGATAGCATGCATATGCTGATAAGCAAATAAATATTTATTTAATTTATGGTGCAAACAAAACCATGCTCAATGTAGTCAAACAGAGCTATGAAGTATATATTAAAAAATCCACATATACCTATGTTTGTAGTGCAACTTTGTTTCACATTTTCTCAATTCATCAGGCACATAATGGAAATTGAAAAAAAAATTTAAAATACTCGGTCTCATGGGAGGAAACGCTAAATTAAACTCAAATATTATAATTCAAAACTCAAAGTTAATATAAAACATAATATATTATTGGGGTGTAAATTATATTTAGGAAATGGATTAAATCCAACATATTGTTATTTTTAATTTATTTTGTTTAAACTTTATTTTTGATGGGTACTCCTATTTGAGTAGAAGCTGTTTTAATTAAACAGTATTTTATTTCAACTACATCTACCAGCCTGAATATTCGAGAAATCTTGTCAGAAAAATATGCATCCTTCAGCAGGATTCAAACCTGCATCCCGTATGAGGAACTATCATTGGATCTGATATGCTTGACCACTCAGCTTTTTGAATATACACTTCTTCGAGAGAATCGACAGAGAAGTGTGTGTTCAAAAGGTACTATCTAGGCTTTGTTTGACCAGAAGTCATACATAGCCAACCAGCTAAGCATGTCAGATCTAATAATGGTTCTGACATGTACTGGAATACCTAATGGAAGGTATTACCAAACCATAGGCGACCATAGGTCCTTAATGATCATGACCAAAGGCATCCAGTTAGAATTGTGTGGGATAATAGTTAAGCGACACTGGTTCAAAATATACCTAACTTCCATATAGTAGGCACCTGATACATACCCAGTAGGTTAGTTCAAAGATAAAAACAGAAGACACCTTAGAGTCACCCTGTTAGACATCACTCCTCACCCAGGCTCTTCCTTATTGCACTCATGAGTATTGGCAACATGTGACACAATGAGTCATGATTCCAATTGTTTCAGGATAATAGCAGCATTTGGATGTGGCTCAGACCCAATGAGACCATCAAACATAGTTGTTAACAAGGTTCCATGTGGACTGGTGATGTTGCCATAATGATGTAGGGTCTATTTTTATGGCATGGTTCAGATCTGCCTAAACATACCATTGACTGAATGTTACATTGTACTGCTTTGGGATCATGAAATCCATATACCTGCAATTACAATAATGCAACATGACACTGAGACCAAGTTGCACAGAATCGATTTGAGGATCATTCCAGAATCCCAAAATATAAATGCTGTGTAAACTGGGCAATTTATATTACCAATCCCATGTAGGCATGTGCTTTCCACTTTAAACCTGGCCTTGTGTATATTCCGTTTGAGTAGGCATGCTGATAAATATTCCAGTGTATCTGCCTATAAATTGGCATTTATCACATAATTTGTCAGTGCATATGTATGCATCTCTCTGTATACTTAAACGCACGTCTATCTGAAAGAGAGAAATGATGGGTGCAGTTCAGTAATCACCATTTATAAGGCTGAAACTAATTTCTCCCTTTTCCACCCTATTTCATCCGTAGTTTTCTCCAAACCTAAATAATAAGCTCAGTTGTTGGAATAAATTTCCATGAAATTGAAAAATTTGAGGAGGAAAACCACTTCCTTCCATTTTATGATAAAGAATCTCAAACAGAAATAATATTGAGTTATTTTAGTTGATAGAAAGAAAAGTTATTGGAAAAAAATTGAAGGAAATGGGCAGGGCTATGGAAGATGTAAATACAAAGGGGTAGAAAGAGAATCTTAGGAACATGGAGAAGGAAATGAAGTCTTAATACAGGGTCATTAACAAATTGAGAGAGACAAAAAAAAAAATAAACTGAATAGTGAGGGGACAAAAAATAAGTCATTAGCAAGAGTTAAATGTTTTTTTACCTACTAAAAAAACTATGCTATTTTATAGAACTTTCCACTATCAATAAATTTGTATCTGTGAGTATTGATTCTTTTGCAATCAGCATTTAGGAAATATCAATGTCATACTGTTAAAATAAGGTTTCATAGTTTCAAGCAGAGAAGAAATCATTTAACTATTTGACATTTGCTCCTTGATTCTATTTTCAAGTAACAAGGAGTTGAATCTGGAAAAGGTTAATTTCATAATCCAAAGTGGCTGCAAAATGACAATTATAGCAAAAAATAGGAACAGCATAGTAACCAATACAGATCAAATAAGACTCCAATAAAATATGAGGATGAAAAGAGCTTTTCATTTGCACCTTATGATCTAGCAGATCAACAACGAAATATGGCCCTACAGAATTAAATAAATGAAAACATGATTACAAATGATCAACAGAACAATATATAAAAACAGAAGAATACCTTGAGCACAATATAGCATAAGCAAGATGAAAATTTGCAAGAGAAAGAAATGCCTCAAGATCTTAGGAGAGTTAAAGAGAAGAAAAGTAAAGAAATCATGAAAATGATACAATGTATAAAACTTCTGTATTTCCAGGAAATATTGTGATCTATTTTTATTGCTTGTAATGGGATTGCTTAGAAAGAGAAAAGAAATATCTTAGTTTTCTCCACTCTCCAAGGCTCACGTTAAGTATTAGTACATCCTTGATATACTAATACTTTAACAGAATGAAAGGAAGGACTAGAATAACACAAAAAAATGTTTACAGGCACAAGATCTACATGAGCATATATAACCTCTACATTTTTGAGAAATGTAGTGATATATTTACATTGTCTGATATGCTATTCCAAAAAAGGAGAATATAAAAAGTGGAATCAACATTAAGAGACTTGTGTATACCACTAATACAAGTTACAACACAAAGTGAATCTCACTTCTGCTCATTTACTTGTATTTCTCCTGCAATCCAGAAGATTGATTATCCACATTATAGTGATGACAAGAATATCCAAACAGATCTGTAAAGAAAACTTAACCATCTGGTTAAATCAAAACCCACTAATATTTAAAGCTCAAAGTTTGTTTTTCAATTCATTAAATATAAAGTTGGTTGGTTGTTCATATAATATTGCGACAACAAATTAATAATGCATTATTTTTTTTCTCCACACAAGAGCAAATTTGAATCAAGTTTAGTTTAATATGCAAGCCGCTCCCTATGCATATATGATAGTAGTCAAAAATTGCTCATTCTCCTTTAACAATTCTCTTTTAGGATGCCTCAGATGTTGGAAACTAATCCTGATTTTAATAGAATGGGAGAAGTGCAACCTGGAGGAACATACCCACTCTACCCCAGAATATGGCACATGGTTATGTTTAAAGTAGAAGTATCATGTGTACACGGGCCTAGAGACAAGAATTGCTCAATATCCCTCACCAGTTTTCCCTTAGAAGATATCTCAGGCACCAAAGATTAATTTTAACCCTCATCTGAATAACTGGTACTGCCTGGTGGAATGGTCACCAGGAGTTAAACATAATAATAATTGTAAACCTGTGCTGAAAACATATCTTATATTTTTTCTATCTTAACAGTTTTTGCTTAATGAAGATAACTAATTTGAATATTCAGCTTTAAAATTTAAAATTTTTCAAAATAATTAAGTTTTGTTATTCATTTTCAATCTGGTCTTTTGTGATCTTTACAAATAAGCAAATGATTTGTTGGTGGATTTTATAAATAAATCATTTAGTTATTCAAATAAACCCATTGTCTAATCTGAAATTGTTAACCATTTTAGCATTTAGATCACAGCCTGTGAGTGAAAGGCAGTAAATAATGTTGACATTTTTAAGAGTACACTTTTGAAATCAGTTATTATAAATTATAATATTATAACTACTTTTATGTCCTATGTTTCTTCACAATGTGGGTGATCATGGCTCTCCAAACTTCTTATCATTTGTACCTCTTAGCACCATTTACATGTTGTTTCAGTTTTCTTTTATTTCCGTAATTTAAGTCTGAGTTTGTATATGACTAGAAGGTGGTCATTCCCACAGTCAGCACTTGAATAGCTTTTACAGTGAATATTTTAATCATTGTCATATAGTCAATCTGAGTTCTTTGTGTTTCCTACTGGTCTTCTCCATGTCAATAAGCATCTTGGATGCTCTTGAAACCAGGTGTTAGTTTAAATTTTTTGGTCACTTACTGTGTACCATTGGGACCATTTTTCTCTATACATGTGCGATCCTCGTCTGTAATAACCAACTATTTCACCATTTCAGTCCTTTCCTACTTTAGCATTTAGGTTTCCCATAATGATGACCATCTCTTGCAATTAGCTTTGAGTCTTATCCAGGGTGCTGTAAAATTTATCAATATCTTCCTCCATATGCTGTGCTGTTGGTGCATTTATTGCTATAATGATATCAGTGGTGTAGCTAGAATGTGTGCCACCTGCAGTAGACCATGTATTTGTCCCCCACACTTCTATTCCCCCCTCCCCCCAAAATGCAACATATTGCACAGTGACTCCCTCGTATATAAACTATTAACAGGCCCAAAAGACGAAAAATAGAGTAATACATAACTTCAGGTGAATTTCTGTCAAGGAAAATAACTGAAATTTATATGATAACAACCAAGATGTGTCTCCCACACATAGCAGCATTGCAGCATTAAAAGAATGTACCCTGGGTTTGTTCACAAGTTTCACATTGTCAACAATGATAAAACAGCCCTGAATGCATCACTGGATAATATTTATTGTTCAACTAAGATAGTTATTGCTTAAATACATATGCCATAGTTTAAGTTACCCAAAATCAAAAAGATCCTTCAACTGTGGGTAGTATCCCAACATTAAAACCACTTTTATTTAAATACAACATACCCAAAAGTGCTGTCCCCATAAAAGTGTCACCCACAGCAGACTGTGGCCCTTTTGTTATGCTACTGATAGATATACTAAACAAAATGACTACCAAAATGTTTCAACCTTTCTTACTGTATAGGCAAATTTCTCAAAGAAATGACTATGTAACAGAGCAAGGGAAAGGAATTTGACTCAGACAATGTCATGCATCATTGCTAGTTAGTGATAAAATACTGTGCTAATTCAGATTTCTCTAGACTAAATCTTCAATAAATAATTGTTATATGCTCCATTAGTATATTTCCCTTCTTATAAACGAAGGGAATATTTTGAATAAAATGATTGGGGCTTCTACGAAACCATTAACATTGCAGGACAGAATAAAACTAAACAAGTTTAAAATTCATTTAGACATTAGATTTTTTATATTTTTCTTGTTTCAAAAATATATAGGTTTGAAGCAATTCCAGAAACACTTGTGTTATTTAGGATTCTGAAATGAAATATTTTTTATTATTATTCTCCAAATAATTCAAAGTAGAATCTTAATCGTAAAATCTTGATCAACTTGTTCTTTCACCTTTTGCAATTGTCAGTTGTATCTGGTTGTCTTTGAGTGATCACAAGGAACAATATTTGATTGCCAGATGGGATTTATGCCTTAAGAAAGCCAAAGAATATATCAACTGAAATAAGATGAGAAAATCAACAGATTGCATTAGTCTGAAGCATTCAGAGAATAATGGTTCATTTACTTCTGCAAAATTTTACATACACACAAACATTTCAAGATTTTTTTTTTATTGTTTATTTACATTATACATTTTTGTAAAAAGAAACTCTCTGACAAAAAAAAAAAACATTATTTTAGCTTTATTCACTAATTATCCATTTGTACCATTTTGATGAAAATCAATTTTGATTTCTCTACAAGAAATATAAAACTCTTTGAGATGAAAAAAAATGATAATTTACATCAGGTACTTTCACATTAATGTCCAGATCTTTGTTGTTATTATAATGTCTAGGCCATTGTGTCCCCAATCCTCTACATATGTCTGTTGATCTGGGTTACCTTCACGGTATCCTGAACTGAACGCTTCAATTAATCTACAGGCATATATTGTTCTTGTTCTGCTATACATGTTTTGGGATATCTTGTCTTGTTCTTATGAAAAACTACTCATTTACTGCTTGTCCTGTTTCCACAGAGTTTAAGTCTGCACTACTCAACCCAGGGATTGAACTCACAATTACTATGTCACCAAATTCACGAACCAATGCCTTAATCCAGTAGGTTATTGTCCCACATGAATGTAGTGGCATAGTAATTGTAGGCCAGTCTGACTGTAAATAGTGATAACTCCTCATCCCAGAAATTCAGACAGAAAAATGATGACATTACTAAGAAAATAGGGAGTTAAACCGTCCAAACATAATGCATTACAAGAACACCATAAATCTTGCAATTGTTCATTTCTTGCTGTTGTTTGGGTAAAGATTTGTTTAATTTTCATGGTTTTTCTGATTGATATATCATATTTATAGAATATTTTCAGTTTGAAGTGACCTTTTAGGGCTATGTCATAAGAGACATTTTATTTCCTGTCACAAATTAATCAAAATCATTTATATTGAACATATTTCTTTTAGTGATTGAAATGACAAGAAATTAATTTCCAATGATCACAAATTTTCATATCAGTGTCAGTGATTTCAAGCTCTCATTTTTTGTCATGTCCCATCATAAATATTTTTCTCATTCTTCTCAATAAACCAGAAATGAGGAAGAAAATGTTAGTTGTTATAAAATCATTTCTTACCAATATTGTTTCCTTTTGTTTAAAATATTTCACTTAAATGGAGATTTTTATTTTTCACTATAAGTGTGACATGTAATTGTAACTGTGTTAGAAAATAAGCCATCTGTTGTCTCTGTGCGCATTGAGTAGTGGTTATTTGTGTACCAAGTTTAAAATCAGTCTGAGGCTGTTGCATTCACTTTTGCTCAAATGCCCTTGACAAAGGCATAAAATTATCTCTTCTCACTGCAGCTATGGATTAAACACTCTGTTGTCAGAATGATATTAAACAATTTTTTTTCTCCCTCAGTATTAACTGATTTTCTTTGTCTTTGTGCTACTTGTCTGTTCATCAATTTTCTCAAATTTATCAAGTAGATTGCTTAGTGCTTTCCTAAGTTTCAGAATGTCCTATGAATGTTAAATTCTCCAAATGTTCTTTCCTCATTATGTTTCATCATTATTAGCAACAGTTTCTTTGTAATTCCTATTCTCCTTAAAATTATCAGTAAATAGTATTCTAAAGATTTGTTGAGAGATCTTCATCTTTGTTGCTTTGAATCTTTTCTTCATTTGAAATGAAACTGCCCAGAATTCACTGCCATAGAGAAAATTAAAAATTACATACCAGTCCAGCACCCTTTTCTTTGTTTGTTTTGTTGTTTTTTCTTAGTTATCTTTGAGGACATGAAAAATCATGTATCTCCACTATTTCATGTCGTTCAGCAATGTTTGTCTTTTTACTACCCCCACTTATCTTTGTTCTGCCATCCATCTACACAAGTTCATTAGGTATGATATTTGCTGTTGCTCTCATACTTCAATATGTCCTGTGAGTGTCAGATTCTCCAATCACTCTTTTTTTCATTATGTGTCCCAGAAATTTCAACAGTCATTTTCTGATTTTAAGTAAAAGTGAACTTTTCTGGAGTACTAGTGTTTATTATGGTCATTATGAATATTTTGAGAAATATGTGAGCCACAAATGCTTATAATTCCCCACCCACTACAGACACAAATTGATTTGCTTGTTCCATACTGTTTGGTGAATCATATCCATGTGCTAACTTGAAAATATTTGTCAACTCA
This sequence comes from Acanthosepion pharaonis, assembly GCA_903632075.3. NCBI lineage: Eukaryota > Metazoa > Mollusca > Cephalopoda > Sepiida > Sepiidae > Acanthosepion > Acanthosepion pharaonis. Next base: position 38,148 of record CAHIKZ030002744.1, on the reverse strand, counting down.
TTATTTCCAACTTAACCCTTAAGTAAAAATACTTTTCTCTCCTCCTCCTCCTCCTCCCAAAACACTGACCACACTTCAACCATGTCCCAAACACCTCATATTTTTGTTACAATAGAAATTATGACAGCTAGTCCTCTCTGACCTTAATTGAAGATTGAGAAGTTAAAATTAAAACCAAGGTCAACTTGTGTCATCCAAGCAACTATTACCTTTGCAGCCTCACAAATTTTGTCCACTTGGGTTTAGATCTGGAAAGGAAGACTTTCTTTTTTTCTCATGCACTTTCTCCCTCATTTAATACTGGCTGCAAACTAGCACATAACCCAGCAACATGGCAAAGGAAGGAACCACTTGGTGGTTTAAAGTGCCCATTAATTTATTATCAGGGTGTGTACGTCCATGAGGGAAAAAACACTTCTGCCTGCTCAGCCACACTGACCTCTCTTAAGATTTGTCTGACTTTAAATTTAATCTTAACAGCACCACCCACCGATACATTTAGAACACTTGTTTCATTTCCAAATCAAACAGTTAATATTTTTATATCTTTATTGTAAATCTATTAAAGAAAATATTTATAATAGTTATCGACAATCAAAACAAGTAATTGGGTATTTGTAGAAAATCAAAAATTAGTTTCTTTGCTTTTGTTTTTCCCCTTTATGAGGAGTGGGTAGGGAACACTGTGAAGTGGGTCAGACAGATCCAATTCCCAAAATCAGTATTTTAATGATCAAACATCAACTTGAAAGATCTCTTCTCAAGACTCTGTGTTGTTGTCTGAGTATTAAAATGACAGAGTGGAAATTATTTAAATGTTAAGAATGTCAAATAGCTCTATTCCATTTGAAGATATGTTTCTATGGCTCAAATAAACCCTTTCATGTCATTTAACAATCTTTGAAAATAATGTTTATTTTGAATCAGAAAGCAACATGTTTCCTTACCCCAGTAAATCAAAACAAAGATCTAGGAACATACGAAGAAGAGTAATGTTCTTGTTACTACTACAACATTTTGACTACTTCAGCTGTCTGTCAAATTGGGCAACCTTCAGGGAATTTCAAGCTGAACCCTTTATCCAATTTAAGAGGCTAAACTATTCTCATTTCACTGTCCATGTCTAGGGATATCTTGTCTTGGTTAATTGTCCATTTTAGTATTACTTGGTTTCTTCTAGTTCTGTTTCCACTGGGTAAAGGTATATCTGTACTACTTGACCTAATGATTTAAATCACAATTATACCACAAAATTAAATAACCAGTGCTTTAATCCTCCATTGTCCCATGGGACAATCCTGAAGCTAGAACTTAAACCTAATGTTCTTCTTGCCTCTTCAGGAGTTGCTGTAAACTTGTTGTCAAACTAAGCCACCTCCACTTCTTTTTTCTTGTGTTTCCTTCTGCCATCTTTTTACCATGCCCTGATGTTAATAGTTGCTGGATATTTCTGGCACATAGTATTCTTTCTTTCTTAATGGATCCCATATGTTGATTATATCTATGTTTGGCCTACTGTGCACTGATTCCTTCAGATGTTTGGTTCCCCAATGTTCTTTGTCTAACATTTTTACTTCATTCCACAGAGGTTGGTGAGCACCCTTTTCCTTCTACATATGACTTTGTCTGATTTCATTGTTTCACTCTTAATTAAACAACTGCAAATAGTGTAAATAACTCTACACCCCAGAAAGAAATTAAGAGAAATAAGCTGGGGAATTTTAGGCTATTTTTTTTCTTTTCTTTTCTCTTTCTCTTTCCCTCTCTCACACACAGGATTAGTTTTAGATGGGAATAGACTTGTTAAAGAAAATATAAATGTCAAAACAGGTAGGAGTGATCACAAAATGTAATAAAGAATAAGTACTTTGGGAATATATGAAAATATATAATGGGAAGATAAAATTAATACCAACATTGTTATTAAATTGGAATGATCAATATTGAAAATAAGCTCAATAGATGTGTTATATGTAAAATTTCAGATATAGCAAAAAATCTATCTGTAAAAAGACAATATGAATAAAGATATATTCCTTTATTCATATATATACAGGGTGTGATGTATAAATTCTCATTTAAATTATGCAAAATGAAACTAACTTATTTTAAGAGATATATTTACCAAACTTACACAAAAATATTTTGAAATATTAAAGAGTAAATTTATTCAATGAAATTGCTATTGGCTTCAACCACTGCCTCCAGATGACTTTGGAATCTCTTGCAACTCTTCTGGATGGTCTGCTTGTTTAAGTTGGTGAATGCTGCCATAATCCTTGCCTTCAGTTCATTTTTGGTGTTTTAAGGTGTTTTGTTGGTCTCTCACTCAACTGCACCCTACACATAATAATCAAGAAGATTGCAGTCTGGGGAGTTAGGTGGCCAGATATAAGGGTTGATATGGTCACAGAAATTGTCTGACAGCCATGACTGGATTCTCATGGTTGTGTCAGGGTGCAGAGTCCTGTTGCCAGACATAAGTTCTTTCAGTAGCCACCCTCTTGACCCAGGGCAGCACTACCTCTTCAAGGCACTTGATGTAGGTCTCCATGTTGTGTCTGAGGCCCTACCCAATACATTTGGGTGTTCTTTTCTTATCAAACAATCAGTGAATTTTCCAAGCTGCTGTAACTTCATAATCACCATTAGACTCATCCAACTCTTTGTGAATCCTCTGGAGTGTCCACAGATTGACACCAAAACATTCTGAAATGTTCATATTGGAGCTTCCAGCATGAATGCCAAGCAGTACAGCATGCCGTTTCCAAATGTCTGGCAGAGTGAATTGCATCATGGTATGCTTTTTCTCACAGATGGTGCTCAACTGACCCGACCATACTGTGCAGACGACAAAATCAAAAATAAACACTGTGAATACGTTAAATTAAAAATATAAAATGACTACAATTTACCCATCGCATCTTGTGTGTGTGTGTGTGTGTGTGTGTGTGTGTCTGTCTGTCTGTCTGTGTATATATATATATATATATATATATATCTCTTGAGAATTAGTTGGGGGAATGGATTCGCAGTTATGTAATCCACTGATGTTTTCAAACTTTGTTTCTCGTGTATCACAATGGCTACATAACATCGCGGGGTCAGAGATAAGCCAAAAGTACTCTCTTTCTCTCTACACTGCAGTTGCCAAAATATGTGAGTCAGAACTGCTGGTGCTGATTACAGTTACCACCACCATCGCCTTCAAGACAAGTTGGTCAAACTTCTCCTCCCCACCTCTCCAGTGACCCCCTTTAACTGCCACTGGCAGCTTGCACTGATAAAGACAAATAAATAAAGGAGGTGGGGTGTTAAAAAAAACAAAAAAAAACAGGTCAGGTACTTAGCCCACCATCACTGCAGTCTACCCTAATTTTCTCCACCCCCATTCTACCTCCTGAAAAAATGTATGGTGGCCTAAGCTCTCTATAAAGAAATTGCCTTTCTCCAGTTGTGGAAATATGATGAGTGAAGGGAAAGAAAAAGAAAAAAATATGAGCGCCTTTCTTCTTAAGGGATAAATATGGTATTAGGGTCAAAGAAAATGTCTGATCCTTGAATGTTGCAAATTCCTGTGTTTTGAGGATTCTCTTAATTCATTAAAAATTTTGTTTCTTCAAATGTCAATTGATTTTTATAGTTGATTTTTAAATAGATAAATAAGACATTCAAATATTTTGGGCGAAAAATCATCCTGCTCAGTTTTTTGACTCCTCAAATATTTTTGGATAAGATTTAAGGGTCTTAACTTCTATATTCCATGTCACTTTGGCAAAGTTGGCAATCATGGTTCTCCACAATTTCATGTCCTTTGTAGTTCCTAATAACTTTTGTGACAACAGTTATTAAGATCTACAAGGGAAAAGGAATGTAGAAGTTAAGACTTTTGAATCTTATCTGAAAGATGAATAAGGCAAGTGAATATTAACTAATGTGAAATAATCCCCAAATATAGAAAGAGAACAATGTATCACAATGATTAAATAAAAGGTTTGATTCCAAAGTTACCAAATACGATAATAGATGCCTAAAGAAAACTGAAGACTACAATGAATATAACAACCAAGATGGGGATGTGGATCTGAAGAGCAAAGTATACAATAATGGTAATTCTTCATCTTGAAAATTCTGACATAATTCAAGATAAATCATCAAAACTTTTAGAAATAAAGTTTCTTGGTCAGATAAAATTATGTAAATTTGCACAGAAACCAGTTCTTGCTGTGATCATTTTCTTTCTAAAGTAAAAGTGGATATTGTTACATGTGTTCCCATTTGAACATTTCAGATCAGCATGACTGCGTCTTTACTATTACGATACTCCAGCCTTGTCGGAACTAAAAAACAGATCAGATTTTTAGAAAGCTAAATTATTATTTATATTATAATTTCTAATTATTAAATTATTATGTATATTTATGTATAATAAATATATAGTTTTAAAGTATGCTATATTTATGGGCTAAAGTGCTCAATATTAGTGATAGTGTAAAAAAGTAGACATTGAAGTCAACACCCAGTGGCAACAGTCTGCTTCATGCTTAAATGCAATCGTCATGCTATGTGTGTTGTGTTTTTGCTTGACTATTTACATATACAGGCCAGTGATGCATTATGCTATTGTATTATTCTAACGGTTATTTGGGTGGACGGTAACGACTATATTTTGAATCATTCTAGTGGTTATTGAGTGGAAATTATTGTAATTTTGGATGCAGTTTTCTGGCTTTATATATTATTGGTTATTTTATTGTTTTTTGTTGGTTGTTATTATTACATTTACTTGTGTTTATGTGTGCATTTGTAGTCTGTTAATTTGTTTATTATTTACATAATTATTTACTTGTTTGTTTGGATTAATTTGTTTTATTTATTTTATTTTAGTAAAAAAATTTTTTGTGTCTTCATTTTGAGATGAGTTCTGATCATTTCTTTAGTTCTTTGTGTTGGTCTGGGAAGGTAATTATAGCTGTCTTCTCCTCTAGATAGAGTTTACAGTTTTTAGATTTATTGCTGTAAGCAGATTCTGTTTTCCTTATTTTCCATTTATGTGATTTGTTTTTATCTCACTTAGAAAGTGTTGTGCTGTTCTTATATTTACTATTTGTAAAGGATGTTTTGTGTATGTAGTTTCTTTGTTTCCAGGGTCCAACAGTTACTCTTATGTATATTTTTCTTTGTTATCTACTGATTTTACAGTGGCTTGGTATATTACATTGCTCTACAAGCAATTGCTATTTAAGAGACATTTGTTTTTTGTTCTGCAGTTACACATGTGTTTGATTTGTTCAGTTGATTTATTGCTTGTTTTCCTGTTGTGCTTTTTTATTATTTGTGTCATGTCATTGATGCAACTGCAGCTGATTTTTACTGTGTTTTAATTGAGTATCTTGTTGAAAGTGTTTGATGGGGGGAAGGGTTTGTGCATGTGTTTAATGAATATTTTTCTTACATTTGTTTTTATATCTTTGTTGTACAGTAGGTTGAAGCATATGTTTCTTTTCTTTTTTTTTGTACTGCGTGATGTGTATGAGTGTTGCTGAAAATCCAAAATCTAGATTTGGTGGCTCTTCATTCAACTCACCATACAACAAAAACGTAAAAAAAAAACATAGGAAAAATATTCATTAAACTCATACACAAACATTTCCCCCATCAAGCACTTTCTGTTGATGTAATTTTTGCTCCTTTATCATCCTACTATATCTTTTCTGTTAGCTATTCACTCAAACTCATTAAGGAGGTTACTTACTATTTCATCTTGCATCACTGTCTTATGAGTCCTAAATTTTCCAAGTTTTCTTTCCTCACTCAATTATCACTTTCTAATTTCCTTGTAATTTCTATTCTTCTTAAAACTACCTTGCTACTTACATGTTCATTTATTACTTCAAGTCTCTTCATCTGTGAAGAGATTGTCCAACACATACTGTCATATTCTTCTTCTATGTCATGTGTCATATCAGGATGTGAACAATCATGGCTCTCCACAACTTCCTGTCTTTTGTAGCTTTAAGTAATGTTTATCTTTTTGCCATCCCTACAAGTCCATGTTCTGCCAAATATTTACACAAGATCATTAGGTAGGAAATTCACTGCTTTAAATATTACATAGCAGTTCAGCACTCATTTCTTTATTTCTAAGAGCATTTTCCTCTCTTTTAATACTTTGTGTAAGTAAAACATCTTAGTTTTCTATTGTCCTTTATTACACTTCAAAGATAGTTAAATTGATTTTGATATCTCTGCTCTGTAGCTCAGACCTTTGGCTGTCTCTTTTGCTGACAGGCATGAAGATTTCCTCTTGTATGAACAGTAGAATAAAGACTATCTACTCCCTTGGATTAAATAAATTCCCTGGAAATTTACAGATTACAACAGACACCTGAAGAAAGCCAAAATGATGTGTCTATAACAATCAAGATTCAACAATCAAGAGGTCACCAGTCTGGGTAAAACAGGATGGAATAATGATTTTTAGTGTATATTTTTATAAGTGAGGTCATCATATTTTCCAATTTTAGCTTCTTATTGAAAAGCCATTTGTATATTTATATTTTCTTTACTTTTAGAAGATTCTTAGATTTATCAATAATTTTACTAATCTTTTTAAAAAAATGAAGCTTATTCATATTATAAAATCAAATAAAAATAAATATTTTCCTTTTTCTTTTGGTGTCTACAATTACGTTTACAGATATTGGGCAAATGATTTGCTTACACGTTTGCTAAGGCTGCATGCTGAGGAAGTGTCATAAAATAATTATACTTACCTATTTTGTAAAGTGAATATGACGTCCACAAGCAACTTGTATGGTCACTGCTCAGTACAAATGTACTGAGCTTCTACTTCTTAGTTTTATATTATTAAAGCTCTCCCTTAAATGCCACTGTATGTTGTCGTCAGTCAGTGTCATTTTCAGGGAACAACACACACAAGCTCGCACACTTGTAAAGTTCCACGCATGTCTCCTTGATCTACTTGTGTCCTTATTGTCACAAATCTGATCATTTCTCTCTCTTTCCTTAATCTACATTAATATCTCCCTCTCTTTCTAACTACCACCCCAACATCCTCTCTCTCTCTCATCTTTTCTGGTTCAGTTGTCATCTTTCAACACTCATTTTTTCCATTTTTTTTTTCTGTTTTTATTGTTCTCTTTTTTTGTCATTGCCTTTCTTTTCAGTCCTTCTTCTCACATTCTTGTTTGTTTTTTGGGGGTTTTTTTCTTTATTGTCCCTCCCCCCCTGCCTATCTCTCTGGTCGTTGAAAATTATTCTTTCAGCTATATCTCTCCTCATTTATAATTTCATGCTCTCTCTCTCCCTCTTTATTATTGTCTTTTCCTTTCTTGTCATTTCACTCTCTGCAACTCTCTCATCTTTGTTGATTTTATTTTTTAAAATCTCTATCTTGTCAATTCTCTCTTACACTTTAATGACTGTTATCCCCACTCTCTCTCTCTCTCTCTCTCTCCTTTTCCAATTCTTTTCAGTTTTATCTTTCCTCTTTTTTTTCTCTCTTTGAATCCTTCCTTCCTAGATGTTCGCATTTCTTCATCCATTTTCTCAATGTCTTACTTTTGCTTTCTTTCCTCCAGGTTTGCAAAACACCATTCTTGTTTGCTCTATATTGACTAATATTAATATTAATCTTAATCCAAAATATTACAGGTAATTGGCCTTCAATCTACCACTAAATTTACATGAGGTTTCTATGTCTGTCACAAGTATGAGAATGGTGAGGTACATTACCACATACTTCTGCAACATTAAAACTAATGGATCTTTTCTGTTAATTCACCCCTAAATAAAAAAAAATTTATATTTACTAATATTTTGCATGTCAGTTGGTTTGACTTTTGCTATTGCCCCAAATTTGGGTGAATTGGGTGAGTTATTTCTAAGTATGGGGTCTCTGTTCGCGCTCACCCAAATAAGCACCCCCAAAACAGATTTTTTTCTTTCTTTTTTTTAAATTGCAAAAAATTCCTAACCCATGCCAAAAATTTAATAAAAAACAGACTTTGATTTAAAATTTAGAATATTTAGAATTTCTAAACTCTGAAATTGAAATATGGTTGAGTGCCATTTCTTGAACTAATCTGTCTTGTCAGATGGTTTCTGTATTGTAAACTTGGACAAATCTAGGAAGAAACATTGATTTCAAAATATAGCAAAGTACTCTTCCATCAAATAGTCAGGTTAGTGGTTTGTAAGGTATTTACCATCTTTTATTACATCCTACTGTACAGCTGGACCATATCATCTGTGTTTTACCAACTGCGGTTTCACTAATTCATGATTGGCTCAACAAGCAAAACTTTCATGAAGCCAGAACTACTTTGCAAATATTTCAAAGGAGTCAAATATAAACAAAATAAATGTCACATTTTTATTAATAACATTATTTTGATAATATAAAAACAAATTCTCTTCTATGTGCCATGTCCTTTTGTGACGTGGGCAATCGTTATTCTCTACAATTTCCTCTCCTTTGTAGCTCTTAGCAATTTTTGTTTTTTGCTATCTCTCCTAATCCTAGTTCTGCCAACCTTTTATACAAGCTCATTAGGTAGGTTATTTGATACTTTCCTCCGTCCCTCTTGCCTTCGACATGTCTTATGAGTTTTAAATTCTCCATGCCCTCTTTCTTCATTATATACCCTAGACTATTCAATTATCTTTTTTATTCTAAGTATACCTTTTCTTTTTGTTTCCATTTTCCTTAAAACTTCCTCGTTGCTTACATGTTCAGTCCATGATATTCTCAGTATCCTTCTGTAGAATCACATTTCTGTTTCCTTTTCTTCCTCTGTCATAGGATTGTCCAGTATTTTCTGCCATATAGTAGGACCGATATTATATAACAATCCAGTACTCTTTTAATTAACTTAAATATCCTCAAAACTATCAAAGTCTGAACCATTTGATCCTGAAGGGAAAAATTCCAATTCATAAAAAAAGTTTTGTTCCTTAACTACTGAAATGTTTTTGTCTCATTCATTTCATTTTTATTCTTGATTTTCCAAGTAAGTCAGATATATTTCTTAGTGGGGTGTGAAGAGCTGCATCCTCTTGGTTATCAAATGGGCTGACAGTGCAGAGTAAAAATTTTGTGTCACTATTAAACATGGACTTCACCATCTGCAGGAAACCCTTTTATGGTAGAGAATAATATCCTGCAATAGAAACCCATTCAGTCAGAAAGTGTGCAGGGGGTGGGGAGGGCGTTCAATTTATTTTTAAAGTTTGCTTTCAGTTCTCCTGGTTGGGAGATTTCTATTCTTTTTTCTACTTTTTATCCAAGTCTACTGGTTCATAACTAGTGTTTTTCACCAAAGCTGCCACATTTTTTTCTTTTTTTAACAAGATTTTCCCCGTAAAAAAATTATTGAACTTTTTTCCACTAAAAGAGTTACCAAATAAAAATATTTCTTTCAGTCAGCATGTGTTTTGAAAACCATTTCACTTTTCAGATCATGATTTGGTTAAATTATTACAAAGATAACCTATTTCTGTTGATTTCCATCAACAGGAATAACTGCAAAGCACTTTCCCCTTCCCCTTTATAGGCAGAAGCATACAAATGAATGCTGGGATTTTTTTCCAGCCAATAAAATAGGCTGGTTCTCGGTTTGACCTGATGTAGTCCTGGTCTGTCTTGTCTTGAAGTCAGAACGCTACATTCACATCTCCGAACTTGCTTTTATGTGCTGATTGCAATTCTTAGTTCCATGAACTTTTTGTCATATTATTGTTGCTTTGCCTTGCATAGATTGTTTGTTTGCTTTATATTATTTTTTGCCCTGTTCTTTTTCTTGTTATTGTTGATTGCAAACTTTATCAATTTTTTTTGTCAAATAGTTCTGTTACTTATTTTGCACTTGATCTTGACTACCCACTCCCCAATTTCAGTACTAAATTTATTGAATCAGGGTCTGTTTATATGATAAACTTTGCTCTGAAATAGATTAATGTTGGTTCAAAATCTCACCTCTGTTGGTAAATTTGAAGAATTATATTTTAGAGTTAACATTTTGGAGCTATGCTTCTGTTTCTCTCTGTTTTTGATAAGATCTTTCTGTTATTCTAATCTAAATTTCCAAGTTTTAAGATCTTTAGGTTGACAGGTTTGCTTTGCGTGGGTCACCATTCAACATGTTATACTCTTTATTGTTTGTTCGAGGAGCTTTGAATTATTTAAAGTTTAAATGTTTCACCAGAGACCCTGAGAAACACTTCATATTGTGTTTGATAATAAGATTTATCATAAAGCTACAGACATCTCTGTAAAACTTGTTTTGGCTTTGCATGTACTGATTAGTTCAATAGATTGATCAGATGAGCAGTTAAATCTATTTTATTACCCTTGCTAGTCACCAATAAACACTTTTATATCATTGATTTATCTATAAAAGGAACAAGGACTTCTTTGTTAATTACTTCAGCTATTCATAAAAGAAAACCTATTTGCAGTGGAAAGTGTGACCTTTTTTCAGTTTATGCTTTAAGACTCAAACTAAGAAGAGTTTTTTATCATTTTTATTGCAAAAATTTGTCAACTTAAAATCTGAAATAATCTTATCTTTGGGTTTTAAAAATTAAAACACCACTTGGATCAGACATCCCTTTTTCTTAATTTTTTTTTTTTTTTGTGATATTTGTCAGTTTTTGTTGCTGAAGAAAAAAAAGGAAGATGTGAAAAGAAAAGTGAGAGAAAGGTTGTAAGAGAGAAAGAGAGACATTATAAAACTGTGGCAGCTCATTATGAAGATGCTGCAGATGAGGATGACAAAGATGGAGATATGGATTTCCTAAGGCTATTGCAACTCTGACATATTACTCAAATGTTTGGTAACTATTTTTTTGACATGTATGAGAACTTGATTTTCTTTTGGAGCATGGCAATTCTCTACTCCATAAAGTAGATCTATTTCAATTGTTAGTATTTAACCATTTAAGTTTGTTAAAAAAGATAAGTAATTACCATTGTAGAAAAAAAGCATAATTCAATGACATGACACAGTGTGAGAAAAAAATAATAAAACCAAAACTTTGAGATACAAAACTTTTATGAGTATAACAAAAGAAAAGAGAGAAGAAGGATGTTTACCATTATGGTGTTGCAAAAAATGATATTTTGCAGACTTATCACAGAAAAGAAACATCCTCTTAACAATTTTTTGAGATCTTGTGATTTCTTGTTGTTGTGGGGATGGCACAACAATGTCTCGACATCTGGACTTCCTGAGGATTGAAAAGATATTTCTTCACATGGCATAGATGCTATAATCCCGGGTTCCACTGATCTGTTGGTAAGTTTTTCTGACAGTAGTGTTTTTGTATGTGTTACTCATTGAAAGACAACATGGGAAGGAGGAAGAAGATTCAAACATGGCACACAGATTGGAACAAAGCAATTTCAGTAAGGGGCCTTCTGATTGGTTCCTTTTTAGCCAGTCACAGGGATTGTTGTAACAATGCCAAGTGGCCTGTTCAAAGGGGTGTTACTCTGAAAGACTTGTAATAATTTCAATACAACAGTCTCCATTACTGTTATATTTTTCACACTCCATCTAGTTTCTCCTATCATTTTGATAATTGCATTGAATATTGCTTGTTCTTGAGGTGTGACACCAACCCCAATGTGACTGACTTTCTGTCTTCTCCACATTTTGCTACACATGGTTACTCAACTTTCCTAAGTTACTCAATTTTCTCAGTAAACTGCTAAATTATAAGAAAACCTTGGACATTTGATTATTTGTACTATAATAACCATTATATAGAAATCTATATACTCAACTCAATAAATTTTTTTAAGTGGAGGACATGTGACCTGTTAGATACAATATGCTAGATTGATTAGGTCAGTAGGTAAATAAATATTAATGATAAATCAACAAGTAATATGATTACATATGTAAGACGGTTGCTGCCTGTCTGTCTGTCCATGTGACAAGCAGTGGTGACTAAGTCTGCCTAGCATGTCTATTAGGGCATATATTGATTTTTCTCTTTCTATAGTGAAAACATCACAGAAATGATGTAAGCATTGGCTATCTTGGTGGGGAGGGAGGGCTGTTATCATCAGGTTGGGGACTTGGGTGTCAGCTGACAATCACACATGTGCAAACTCTTAGCTATGTTTAAAGGCCTAGATAATAATCATTGGAATATATATATATATATATATATATATATATAAAACACACATACATATATATATATATATATATATATATATATATATATATATATATATGAATTTGGTAACATGCATTTACTGTATAGTTTCATATTAACACAGGTTTCATTTAATTTCCAAAATTAATGTATTTAGGAAAATTTAATATATGTTATACACAAGCACTGAGATCTGTGATTTTTACTATAATTTAATGTAGTTTTGTGTATACCACCCTTAACAAACATTGTCAAAATATAAACAAACTTAATTAAATATTTATTCAAACACTTGTGAATTTTCAGACTCTGATATTTACTGAAGCCACTTAACATAAATTTGTATAAAGGAACAGACATATACAGTAGGACCTGTAGATGATGAAAATCCTGGATAATAGTGACCCATCTAGGTATATGTAGAAATTATCACCATAAAAACAGCAGCTTATTTTGAAAATATAATTAAATATCTGACGCAACATGATACCATTATTTGTAACACGTTTTCTTTTCATTTATATTTTCTACTCACAAATTTAGGTGAGAAGGGAAAAAAAACTCAAATTAATAGCATAATCATCTGATGACTCAGACTTTGATGGCTTTCACAACATTTAAACTGATTATTTTTTTATAGTTTCAAAATATGACTATTATTATTAAAACTTATGTCATGTCTATTTCATTTTGTTTGTTTTATTCCTTTTAAATAGATTTTGCAAACAATTTTAGTTTGATAAAAGTTTTGAACATGAACGTTTTGCTGACTGTTGATAAGTGAAAGTGCAGTTAGCAAGTTCATTCTGTATAACATGAGAATGTCCTGTATCTCTTCGGTCTTGGATTATATATATATATATATAGTGTATTTATTTAGGCAGCAATTCTTCATTTATACATGTTTCATTAAAGTCGACAGACAAGGTACTATGTTTAAGCTTTTTATTTCATTTTTCTTGTGTTCAAACAATTTTTTCCCTTGATCATGGCTAAAAGTATAGCCAAAAACACTCAAAATTACAGAATATTTGGACAGTTTCTACACACTCTGTGTCCAGAAAAGAAAACACTTGTTTGAACACAAGAAAAATTAAATAAATAGTTTAATCATAGTCCCTTGTCTGTTGTCTTTGATGAAATATGTGTGTGTGTGTATATATATATATATATATATATATATATATACACACACACACATGTCAAAGGGCAAAAAGTTTTTATGATATATTTCATCCCTTGGGTCTTCAGTCCAATGAAGTCTTAAGGGAAAAAACATATCACACAAAAAACTTTTTACACTTATAGATATATGAGAGAGAAGGGGGCTTGACAGGTTCCACAAAACTCAATAGTTGATGATTTCTTGAGATAATAGTAATATATCAAGGTATCTCCAAAAATTGACATCCTTTTGAGTAAGGCATGAATCCATTTCTTCCCTATCAGTTATGGGTTAAGGATAGACAAGGATAGACTGAACTCTCTAGACTTGAGTTGCAACAAGTTTTAGAGAATAAAAATTTGGAATTCCAAACTGTGAAAAAGGAAATGAGAAACTACTCCTCTATCTTTCCCAAAAAGTCATGACAATTCATAGATAATAAAGAAAAGGAATATATGGAAAACCATGATTGCCAACACCCTGAAGTGACATAGTCTTAAAAAAATTATTGTTAAAGATTTATATCTGTCTTTTTGTTGTTTAGATTTTTACCTTTTGAAATAGATTTTTAGAATATTTTTACTTTAATAAAAGTTTTGAACTTTAGAGTTTTGTTGATTGGGTCAAGGGTGAAAAGTGAAACCACTGTTAGCAATCCAGGAATAATGAGTTCTTTGTGGTTCATGAATCCATTTACAATGAAGGTTTGTTATCTATATATGCATTGAATGAAAAATATGCTTATTTGTGTTAAAAAAAAAATGTAAGCACACTCATTTGAATATCTACAGAGATTTGCAGATAAAGTTGTTTCCTTATCGTAGACTGGTTGCCACTTCAAGGCAAGAGAACCCAGTCTGCTCCACTATTAAACCCATAGCCGGAGAAAGAAGAGATGGCTTCATACCTCTTCATACTTGAGGGGATTTGTTTGAAAGGGAACTCAGCCATAATTCAAAATCGAGTTGTTGGTTTCTCTTGATAAACATTACACTATGTTTGTGTTGACATGATTATATGCTCTTAATTTTTCAAATTTAAGCTGTAGATACATTCAGATACTTATAAGCACACAATGACTGATTATATATTTTATGTACATAGTATATAAAATGATAAAATTTTCTTTACTGAGTCTCTTGAATGTGCAGGCCAATAGATGTAATTCACACTGTTTTAAAAATAGCAGGGCATAAACTTAAACATGGGTATCCAGTAAAAATAATAGATTAATAAGAAATAATGTCAGATTGTAAATAAAATCCATTAATTCCTTAGAAATAATCAATCAATCAATGTGATTAATGGTCACTTCTGTATTATGTTGAAAACATAGTTGTGAAATTTTTTTTACTTGTTAGGCTATGAACTTAATGACTTACCTATGTACTGAGGTCCTCTAAGAGTTAAATAACATTTTTGAAATTTTAATATCCATTTTTAAACTAATAGGAATCAGAAGTTAAACTGGTGACAAGAGTTATTGAAAAAAGTTAAATGTTGAACATTGGGGAAAGCCAAATTCTCAGATCAAATACTTTATGACCATTTTGACATCAGTTTCTCGCACCCTACATGTTTAAATATATACAGAGCCAAGCATAAATTTAGTTATATATATTGATTTAAAACACAAAATTTATTCTACATAGTGGAAAATAGTATTAATAGAAAAAAAAGTCTCAGTTGTTTAACATCCACTTTGCTATTTAACAAATGTGTTGATTCTTTTATTTTTCAGAAATTTATCTCAATACTCTTGAAGTACCCCCCCTCAAATATACATTTCATTTGCACCACAACGGGTGACAAACATGGGAAAACAAAGTTTTCATGTTGTTCACTTAAGTTTGGTATTTGTACAGATATTTTTCTCTCCTGCTTTTGAAATTCACCTGCTCTATTTGTAATGATCTATCAATATTCAAGGCTGAAAACCATTCACAAGGGAGTAGAGCAACATTAAATGAATTTGATGGTTGGATTAGAACTTGGATCCTAAACCAACATGATAACATGACTTATTCTTTCAAAGTTGATGATGGTATCAGGAGTTATGTAGACATTTATTGTAAGCTCTTGACAAAAACCTTTTTTTTTTTCTATATAATACAGTTTACATTTATGCATGACTAGCAGCATGGCCCAGCATTGCCCATGCTTGATTAAAAAATCTTACGACTCATACAGCAATCGCTATCACTTGACTTAAAATATTTTTGCCCTTCCTTGCCTTTAAAGGAGTGCCCTTTGCCATGCTGATGTTGCCACATGCCTTACTTCTTGCCTATCTCACACTGCAAATTTTTTCTAAGCTCTGTACTAAACATTAAATCTGTTATGAAAAAAGAACTAAACAAAATGAACACAAGACGATCAGCTTTAAAAAAAAAAGGACTCATAACTGGAAAAACCGAATGAAAAAGAAAAGTTAACAACAAATACTTTTCACATCCAACCCAGTTCTGGCGGAATCAGAATCAACATTGAGTTTAAGTGCTTAATGAGCCAATTGAAGTAAAGTGCCATGCAGATTTAAATTTTTCCCACTTGTGATGAATGCAGCTATCGATTTTTTTTTTTTTTGCATGCCAGCATGCTAGTTAACATTCGTGGCAGCCAGCTATAGGCTCTCACTCTGGCCAGTAGAAAATGGCCGCAAACTACATGAAAACTGCCATAGAAGCATGAAAAAATCAATTATTTCCACTATCGATAGGAGTTGGGAAATGCAAGGTCGGTCTTGGCCTTCCCGCTAACTTGGAGCAAAGTAAATTTTGGTGCAAATCCATTGAAAATTGCGGCTGTGCATTCGTCACACACACACACACACACACACACACACACACACACACACACACACACACACACACACATCCTGCCTTTTATAGATAGAGATATGTTCCTTCACATTCTGCAAAGCTGTGTATTGCTCACCTTGCCAAAAAAAGCTTTCAATTATGTTTTTGTGGCATATATCTTTGAAATTTATTTATAAATAAGAATTTATGCTACACTAGGTTTGTTTGCATAATAAAACCTAACATTCCCCCAAATAATTTATTATTGCTATTTTTAATATTATAAACTGAAATGCGTTTTTTTTTTTTTTATTCCATATCAACATTTTCCAACTTATTAAATTCTGAATTCACTCATTTTGATAAACAAAAAAGGCATTAATCAAGTGTACATTTAAGTTAAGAAGATAGACATATAGGTTTGATTTACATGAGAGTCAAAAAGGTAGACATAGGTTTGATTTACATGAGAGTCAAAAAGGTAGACATAGGTTTGATTTTAACAAGACTGAAAAAGGTAAACATAGAGCCAGTTTGAATGAGAGACAAAAAGGCAGCCATAGGTCAGAAATATGTTTTATTTGTATAAGAGTCAAAAACATAGACAGTGGTATGGTAAATAGGCGGACCACTATTTGCAGATGGATGCAGTCAGAATATTCTTGACCCTAACCAACAAGACATGCGCTGAAAATTAGTCAATACATTACTAATATAAGTATCCTAAACATTTTTCCATTGGTTGATACAAATGTTATGGATAAACAGTGACTGGTATAATAAAATCTGACAGTATGCTGACATGATGTTATTGAAGCTTTTGAAAAGGTATACACACCTGCCTGCAGAGTTCCTGCTTCTTCTAGCATAAAATTGATTTTAAATATCACTTTTCTCTATTTTTCTGTTTCCATTTTTGATGTTAATTAACCCATTATGTCTTTATACACAAGGAATGCTTGAAATTCTTTTGAAATCATTAAACTTTTATTTTTGTTTGTACAAAAGTGTGTTGATTGAAAGTCATTTCATTCTATTTAGAGAATTTATTCCCTGCTTTGTCTGAGTCCACCATTCTCTTTCTTCTCTATCTAATCTCAAGTTTATAACCATAAACTGGTAATCAGGGTAGCAAGAACTCATTTCACAAAATACTTATTCACTGATTTTTCAGCTAAGATTCTATCATAGCTGATTAATTGCGAAGTAGGTGTGTCTTTTATTGTTTTTCTTATTCAGTAATTCAACCTTTTTTTAACATGATATTCTCTTCTATCTTATTGTAAAATTTAAACATGAACAAAATAAGCTGAAATATCTCCCAAAACAATTGCAATTATCTATGATTTTTTTCACTTTTGTCTTGTTACAATAAAGTTGCTGAATGAGCCATTTCCAGAATATTGGAGAAAGAAAAAGAGAGATGTCTATATATTGATGCTCAAAACATTTGTCATAAATTCAATCCGTTAAATATGTGATACATGCTTGTGCAAGCATGTCTCTTTTGATTCATGACTGAATAGGCAGAATATTTTTTAGTTTGCCATTTCTTTCTGCAGTAGACTGGTTACCAACCAAGGCTATAGTACCTAATCTATTTTTCTATTCAATCCATAACAGGGGGGAGAAGAGATGGATCCATATCTTTCCTAAGGGTATTTGCATATAAGTGATTGTCATAAATTAAATGTGCAGATTTAATATACTCTTTATGTAATACAAGATTTTTAATATTTTATAAGCAAATAAAAGTAAAAATCATATTAATATGTCTGATATTTTTATGCTGACCAGAATAAAAATGATTAAGAGAATTTTATCAGTGCTGACATTAAAACTGAATCCAAGCCCAATATTTCATTACATGACTTGGAACAAATATTTAATACTGGTTGTTTATTTGCATTTTTTTTTTTTGTTTTTTTACAAACTTATACTCTACTCTTCCATTTGATAATTAACGCTGAACAATTTACCCTTTCAGAGAAATCATCATAATACTGACACTGATGTTATTTTGCATCTTATTATATTAGCTAAACAATTTGAATATTTAAGAAATGTTTTAGCAGAGAAGAGAAAGTGCAACACTAAAATCCAGAAGTGCATTCGGATGATGAAATGTATTAAGGAAAATTTTTGATAGAAATAAAGAGGAGTGTGCTGAAATGTTATGTAATATCTGTCCTCCTATATGGCAGTGAATGCTGAACAATTTCCTCACAGATGATGAAGACTTGAAACCACAGAAATGTGGTTCTACAGAAGGATGTTGAGAATACCATGGACCAAATATATAAGCAATAACAAAGTTTTAGAGAAAATGGAAACATAATAGACACTTATACTTAACATCAGAAAGAGATAATTGAAATTTCTTAGGATCATAATGTGGGGAAAAAAGGGCTTGGAAAATTTGATACACACAGGACAGATTGAAGGCAAGAGGGATAGAGGAAAACAACTCATAACCTATCTAATGAGAAAAAGTTTAGCAGAGATAACTAAAAGACAAAATTTATTAAGAGCTACATAAAACAGAAAATTGTGAGAGTGCCATGATTCTAAAATCTTTTATCCATTTTTATATTATGTAAGGATTCACTCTGATTATCCTTTGTTCTTGTGCTTTTTTTTTTCTTAAGAATTGCCCAAGGGCACAAATGGTTGCCATAAAACTAATTTTTTGTTAACGTCTACCTTCAGTAAGAACAGTAAGAAAATACAATATCATTAGGTTTAAATTCCATTCTTCAGTTATACTATTTGGGCCATAAATTGTCATTGGCTATTTTGACTTTATTATCAAGGCAAAGCAGCTATTTTATATTTTTAGATTATCTCTAATTTCCTCAGTCTTTTGCTTGTTTGTCAAGGGTGCATGATAGAGCAAATCTTGTAGTCACTTAATTGACAAAACTGAAAAGAGAGATCCAACTTTTATTATATGTAAGAAGCATGTAAAACATGTCAAAAATTAGATTTGGAATCTCACAACTAAAATGTAGGTTCAGTAGACATCTAGAGCATATAGATATTTTTTCAACAGAAAAAAATGTTAGAATAAGAGATCTTTAAATTTTCTCCAAATCTGTTGCAAAAGGATAAAAATGAAAGTTCAATTTAATTTTCAAAAATACATTTTCATCAAACAAATTGTTTGAATATTTAAAAATTTCTTTCCAATTTTAATAAATGTTGTAATGTTTTAGAAATGCTAAAATTGTTGTTAAGCATTTATTGATAGATTTCTTTTGTAATTTTATTTTTTTGTATTATTTTCACTTCAAATGTTGCTTCTAGAAAAAAACATTTTTCATAAATATTGGGTTGTCCAAAATGTTTGTGTGGTTTATTAAATAAATTTTCTGCTTAATAGCCAATCATACTTTTCAACCAATCCAATATTTTAGCTTCATTTAATATAAAAACTATAACATAAATTAATTCATGAAGTTTCCAAACTTAAAATTTAGTAATTAATTAATTCATTTAATATCCCTAACTTAAGTGGACAAAATGTTTGTTTGATTAATTAAATTAAAAAGAAAAAACATTTACATTACATTTTTTTTTAAAGCATTAACTTCATGAAACAAAATATTTACCATTTTTCAGACAATTTCATGACTTTTCACCTTCCTGAACAAAATCTGTTCAAGGTGTCTTTTACAGAAAATTCTCTGAAAACTGGAATAAATGGTAATCTGAAAGTGCCATATTTGGTAAATACAGCAGATGAGTGAAAATTTCTCATCCAAGCTTTAACAGTTTTTCTCTGGTTATCAAAAAAAAAAAACATGAATCCTCTTTTCATCATACTTGACCATTTTTTTTTTTAAACATTTCACCCCAAGCAAGGCAATAAAGTCACTAAGACAAGGGTTTACTGAGTGTGAGAGAATGAGAAATAAAACATTACTGAGGAGAGAGATCAATAAAAGAACAGAAATTAAAAATGCAGAAGAAAAGGATTGATATGGCATTTAAATTTTTGAACTTTAAATTTCACTAGAAGGCAAGAAGCCAGAAGAGAGTTCCACAGGCAAAAAATGTCAGAAAAGAAACTGTTAGCATAGAACTCACAGTTCAACTGTAAAATGATGAGACACTGACACTAATTTAGTACTGTGCTTAAATTCATAAAGTCTAGGTACCAAAGTGAAAAGCTCATCAGAAGATATTTATAGAAAAGGCACAGGGAAGCTATGTACATTTGTTTTAAAAATGGAACATCTGATTGATGTTTTTCTTTTAACTCATGTGGAAGCCATACATCAAAGTGACTAACTAATGATTTTCAAAGTCTAATTTCAATATTTTGAGTATGTCCTCTATCTTCCATGTCTTATAATGTTGATTATTTACAAGTGATGTTTCCCTTTGATCATGATCAACTTCAACTGGTCTATCCACCCATAAAACATTGTTAAACAAGAAATCTCTTGCATGAAACTTCACAAAACATTTTGACATATTCAAGCATTCATAGAACTTTTTCTATAAGCTGTAGAAGTCTGTTTTTGTCTTTTTGAAACAATTTTTTTTTTCTTAAAATAAAAAACATAGCTTGCAAAAAATGTTGCTTTTTCCCCCTTCTGTTCCTTGTGTTAGAATCAAGAAAAAATATGCCAATATTTAAAAGATGGAAATACCAGGGTCATGTCATGAAATTTTCTGGCTATCTGATTTCTTGAAAGAAATCATGCCACAATTATGGAATAGATCAGAGATTTTATGCATTTTACAAGAAAATGCAGTAGTTCATGGTTAAAGGCTTTTAAACATATAATATTATTTAGACCATAAGGCTGAAAATGATCTTCTGAAGGTATGTCATCTTTTATTTATTAATCCAATTAATGGATATCTATTCACACTGGCTGCTTTTCCTACATTTGCCATATTTTGTGATGGTGACTGATATATGTTCAATGTTTTTATTGAACATTTTTGTTGCTGATCTATAAAGAATATATATATATATATATATATATATATATAATATTTTAGTTGATGTTATTGATGATCATTAACCTGGTCATTTTGTGAGGATGCATCCCAAATTTTTTAAGAGGCTTTTAATTTTTCTGTCAATAATACTTTATAATCCAAGCTGAATATATGAATAAAATCTAATCTAAACATGGCTAATTACAATAATTTTTCTGCTTAGTAACTATCTTTTTAACAATCTCAAAAAACATGTTTATATTCTTTTTTGATATTTTTCATCAAAAATCATTTTTGTGTGGGCTTAACCCTGTTTTAGAGCTAATCTATATTTGACAACTGCAATACCATGACATTCAATTTTTTTTTTAACTAATTTAATGCTTTTTCTTGTTTTGAGTATTATTTTACTCAGAGACATGGTAACAATCATTACAACAGTGATATAATAATGAAAAGAAAGCAATTTTCATTAAAACTGGCTTTTTTCTTGTACCATAATCAGATTTTTGCAGATCTTCAAAAATAAATTGTGAAAAAATGCCTGAAAACATAAATGGAATCCAGTAAATTCTGAAAATGGCTCAAAAAATTATCAAAATTGGTTGGTACCAACACACAATTTTGATATTTTTTTTTTCAGAATTTATGCTGATAGCTGTTGTGATACAATCAAAAGCTATCATTTTGAGAAGCAATAAAACTAAATACTCCTAGTGCTATCTACAACGAAAAACAAATGTTTTAAGCTAATCAAAAGATTCTTGTAAGAAATCACTCCTGCAGCAGTCCCATGTTGGGGAAGAAGATACAAAATAAAACAAGAGTTTTTCAAGCTAACTAAAGTTCTTGATTGCTTGGACATTCTAAATGTATGTAGGCCTGTTACCTCTAACTCTAGTAAAGATCCTACTGGAATATGAATAAAACTGAATATTGACTAAATTTAATATGCACGTGCAGTGGTGCTAGATGTGTACATGTGTATATGTGAAAGCTTTTAGGGAACATTATTCTGACAGATTGTTGACTGTTGCAAAAAAGATTTTTTGATGAAATCAAAAAGCAAGCACTGTCATTTTGTTATTGTCAGTGGTAAACAACAACTTCATTTTCAATGTGTACTAATTTTTTTTCACACCTCAACTAATTGAGTGTAATGATCTCATTACCTCAAATGCAAATCTTCTGTCTTTTATTGTCACCCTTGAAATACTTAATTAGTTTTAAAACAACTCCAAATAATGGGTGGACAGAAAAGAAACAAAGAGAAAAGAAAACAATATTCTCTATTGAAACTGCAGTCAATAACCTTGTGTGATATTTCTGAGTTAAAGGTAGATTTTTCTGATTTCTTTTATTTGAATGTGATGGAATTTTGTTGCTTACATTGAACATTTTTTAGTTCTAATGAATATATTTTAGAACATAGTTGCTAGTTATCACCTCTCTTTCTCTATGCAATATCTACATTTAAAAAAGAATGAATTATTTAAGTTGTATAACTCATGAAATCTATAATGTCCCTTGCAATTGATGAACAAGTAAATTAATATAATTTAAAATGACAATAAAACTTCTTAACAAAAACAGTTTTCAATTGATCATCTATGAATAAATGGTGTTTTATATAAAATCAATGAATATTTTCTTAAACTCAATTGGTTCAGCAACAACACTTCTTCATTAATAATGTTGATTCAATTTACTTTTATTCTTTCATCTTAAGGGAAAATTTCTCTACTTTGCTCTTCTTGATATATGTTCTTCTTTTTCACAATATAAATTGGTACTGGTATTAGCTTGTATATTCCAGCCTTGTTGAAAGTTTGGAATTTAGACCTTATTGTTATTGAATGGAAAAATATTTTTTCCATGCCAATATAATTATTAATGGATCAATGAGAAATAAGGTAACCTTGGAAAGTAGAGTTAATATTTTCTGTTGTGGAGTGAGATTTTCATATTTAAGTATTTCTTTCTATGAAAATACCAAAAACACTGAGTCATTACGGAATCCTTAAGAAAGTAACTTATGATGATAGCATCAGTGTTTCAGAAATGTCAATGTATATGTAAATATATAGTGTATTAATATTTAGTTCTTTTTGCTAAGTAAAGGTCTTTGAGATGACACCATCAGCAGATGAAGATCCCCAAAATAATGTTTCATCTTTATTGTTGATGTATTGTCATCAAAACTTACTTTGAAGCACAAATTTATTAGATTTTATTTTTGTTATATAGAATCTAGTTTGGGTGAATTGACCCAGTAAAAATTCTTTGATTACTTTGACAAAACAGTCTATTTAAAATCAGCCCCCACTCTTGCAAATGTATACTCTGATATAACCATTTGACAAGTTTTAGTGTACAATATAAATGTATTTCTTTTTTCATTCACTCTTTGAATTTTTCATTCACTCTTTTTTTTAATTATTTAAAATATGTCTGGTGAGAAAGACAAAAATTTCTTTCCCGAGATTATCAAAAAATTATACTCTATTATAATAAACTAGCTATAAACATATCCAGGACATTATTTTCAGTTAGATTTTGTTGAAAGCCAAAATGGATCCCTTGGACCCAATAAGAGATCACAGATTTAAACTATGTATTTATTGAATCATGCTTTATTTAAAAATTATCCTCATCATGTAGACTTGGGTCATACATAATTTATGACAGAGGTGGGTGGGTGTTCGGTGCATAAAAGATTTCAAATACACACATTTTTTTTTTTTTTTTTTTTTTTTTTACTAGATTTTTATTGCAGCTATAAACAAAGGTATAACTATGATCTTGTGAGAACTTATAATTTAATAAATGTCATTGACAGGTTAACATTTATGGCCTCTTGGAGACCATTGCTTGGACTACAACTGTAAATACAACAGCTGACAGTTTTCAAGTGATGATTTTCCAATGACCAAAACAAAAAAGCCAATAACTTTGGTTTCTAGCTGAGAAATGTCTAATTTTCTACTTTATATTGTTAAACAAAAGGAAGATTCAATTTAGCTAAACTGATGGATACAAAAAAAAAATCTATCTTAATATTAAACTTGCATTGTAATTGAACACCTCATTTTCATATATGAAAACTTTCTAATAAGAATTTAAGGACTTAAAATATTCTGTAACTTTCTACAACATGAGTAATACTGAGATTAGCCATTTACTTATATGGAAACATTCAGCATTCATTAACTGAACAGTTAGCATTACTGTCATTTGAAAATTATATCTTTCTCTCAAAAACAGTTTTTCACAAAAATAGGTTTCTCATGTCTACTGTTATTGCTTTTTCCAGTCGTGATGGAGGCTTCTTTCCTAATTTTTGGTTTGAAGTTGTGTGGAAAGTCAGCATCTTGATTGTCATTATTTTCTCTTCAAGTTAAGTGTGCTGTTCATTTTAGTTGTTGCTGCTGTTGAAAGTCCTCAAGTGATGTTGTTTTTGTTATTTATTCAATTTCTTTGTGATTCTAATCCATGAGATCCAATAAAGAATGGTCTTTTCTGAGACCAAAAGTTTATTCAAAGTCATTTTTAATAATTGATCTGAGAAAATGGTTTCATACAGCTGACAGTTTAGATATTTCTGAACAAGGTGAATGCCATGCATGACATCTGTATGAGAGTCTACTTCTGGCAAAGTTATTTGTGAACATTACTCTGGTTCTTAGATTAATGTTTTGGTTTTGTAACCTCTTGTGGTGTTTGACCAAAGTACCTTATTGCAGCCTTTTTTATATTGAATTTTCTTTATTTCCTATACTAAACTGGTTATAACTGATTCATACACTGAGATATTTTAAGTGTTTAGTATTTATTAAATCCACATTGTGAATTTTTCATTCCAATTCCAGATCATATTCTGTTTTGGAATGGTTTATCTTGAGTTCTATTTCTTGGTACACTTGGTAGAGGATGATTTACACTATTTACGTCATTTGGACTATTGTCCTCCTCTTTATTGCCATATTCACAATGTTTTGGCCATTGTATATTCCAACTTTCTTCAGATGATATATGTTGGAATTTCAAACCAAACTCTATATTTAGTACACTGAGGTAGATTGTTCTAATTTCATGTACCATGTCTTTTTGGGATATCTCAGTTTCAGTTATTTCCCTTTAGTAACTCAACTCTACAAGTTTTTGTTCACCTCTGCTGTGGCCAGGTAGTGAACTTACAACTCTAAGGCTCAAGTCACTTTTTGGATTACTCAACCAATTCTTTGGGCCATATGTCCTATATCACCTGAAGAAGGCAGAAGCATACAATGGCTGAAATGTTGTGAATATGGCAATAAAGATGATGACAACACACTGAATGATGTAAATAGTTACAAAACCTCATCTCAGAGACAGATATTGGTAGAGGATGTTGTTTTTGTTATTTACTCAATTTCTTTGTAATTCTAGTCCACAGGATCTGATGAAGAATGGTCTTCCCTAAGACCAAGAATTATGATCAAGATCATTCTTATCCCAACTATGAATACCTATGTTAGCATAGTCTCTTATCATCCATACACTGGCCTCTGTAGTGAGAAATCGGGAATACTGTTTCTATTAGTAGATATGTTTTGGATCTGGTATAAAATGCTTAAATGATCAGTGCCCATCTCTTCACATTTAGGCTTGTGCATGTGCAGAGTATAGCCTTGGAAGAGATTAAATAGCTTAAGTATTTCATTTCCTCCTTGAATTCCTGATAAGGTTTGAAATGATTCAGTATTGGGCTTCTCACCAGACTTGTACAACTTTGTGGACTGATATACTTTCTCTATTAGATCGAAACAATCAGTGGAGTCAGAGCTTAGAACATTATTTCTAACAGATGAGAAAAGGAAGCCTCTATTGATGTAGTTGTATGCTGCTGTGAGGTCAATATAGCAGATATACAATTTTTTATTTGAGACGTATGCGATTTCCTGGAGTTTTTTCGATGACATACATACCATCATTACACCTATTACCAGAACAAAATCCAAATTGGTTTATTAGAAGTTGACTTTCATTGAATGAAAGTCCAGTTAGTAAAATATTTATTAGTACCTTCACCATACCCAATTGAGATACCTCTGTATGTGTGTGGGTCTTGAGGATTACCTTTTTGTTCCATAATGCAATAATGCATGATATACATCACTCGCTTTGGGATATGGTTATGATTCCAGACTTTTTTCATGAAACTAAAAAACTTCTTCTTGAATTTAAAGAAAGAGAGAGTGCACTACACTCAAAAGTTTAGATTCAATGTCAAGTGATGCTTTATTATCTTTTAGTATTTTTGGTAGCTTTCTTGACTTACTTATCCTGAGCTTCATTGTTGCTTAAGTTTAGAGATAGAATTTTTAATGTTTAAATATACATTTATGTATATTCTATTTCCTCTAGCATCTGCAGATTAGTGTAGTCAGGGTTGAAATGTGACACAGTGTTCTTGAGGCCAGAACATTTCTTCTGTTTTAGGTTTGACTGGATGATATTATCACGATTCTTCTTTTCTCCACATTTCAGTACATAATTTATGCTATTTAGCGCCAATGATTTGGTTTCCAATTTCTATGTGGCTTTCTTAGAACATTAACTATTTTTTTCTTTTCTGTTTGTTTCTTTCTGCTATCAGTCTCTTGAACTCAGAATTGCTATCTTTTTCTGTCTCAATAATTTAGGAATGGTCTCACATACTTCAACTAAACTAAACCATAAATAATTATTTAAAAAAAAAAGGGAGTTGTTTCTTTTATTTTTTAAGAGTTTTTCACAGAATCAGAGCCTGAAAATTTGCTTTTCTATACCTAAACTACAATTGTTGCTATCCACACAATCTTTTGAGATTAAAAAACATAATCAATACCATTCAATAACTCTAGATAAAACTTAAGCCTAAATTTTCTCCAAGTTTAAAATTTATTTTTACAACCATTATTTAGCGATGGACAACTTTGCATTACTTTTTCCTAATAACTTTGTAAGAAAAAAAAATTGCAAAGCCCTAGGAAGCTGAAAATTATCTTTTTATGAAGTTGTCAAAAATTAAGAATAAAGTCTCCCCACTCCCTATGTAATCTCTATAAATTTGTAGATAAATTTCTACTTAAATGTCTACTCATGTTTGTATTTTGTATCAAAAGAACAGAAGGAAATTGTTAAAGAATTGTTAGCAAAGTGCTTGACTAGACAGAATAAAACCCTGAACCTTTGCCTTTATGTACTTTAAATGTAATTACTGGTTTCAATGTTACAGTTCTGTAAAGAAAGCATTGAAATCTGGACAAATTTTTTTGTGTTGAAGAATCACCAAAGACTTTAGGATTTTTTTCTACAGACAAAAGCAGCAAAATAAGTAGTATCACTCACATTTTTTCATTTTATTCATTTACTTATTTTAAACCGATTCCTTAAAGTGATTCAACTATTCTAACACAAAAAGAAAGACAAGTGAAGATTTTGGTTCATGATTTATTGTTTGTTGGTGAAATTTGTCTCCTTCCTTAAAGAAGAGATAGCTCTGTTCTTAAGCTTGCCATACAAATTCCTTTCTGACTGTGAAAAGAGTTTTCTAAATACAGTACCTTCCCACTTATTTTTGTATAGATTTTCTACATTTACTTTATAAAAATAAAAAAAAGTTTACACCTTAAAATAATTTTTTTTATTTCTACCTTTTTTATTTGTTAGCATATAAATTTTCTTTTCTTTTTTGCAGATTATTACTTGCCAATAGGGATTCTGAAAAATGTAATAGTTTTACCACCAAACATTTTAAAATGGATTAAATTTTATATTATAAAAACAATGACTGGATTCATCTAACTGGAACATTTCAACTAAACCCTTTTGGAAATTGAATCAGAAAACTACAATTTCTTTTTGCCAAATCTCAAGAAACAAGTTCCTATCAGGTAAATATCATCTATTTTTGATATTCAATCAGTCAGTTGAAAACAATGATGATCTATACTTTAAAAGAAAAACTGATTCCCTGTTCATTATTCATTACACAGTATACATATATGCAT
>CAHIKZ030002744.1:0-5000 GCA_903632075.3 Acanthosepion pharaonis | reverse complement strand
CCTCAAATTTTTAATATAAAGGGGAAAAAAACCAATGAAAATGTTGCCTGCAAATTTCTTCGAAGCAAGTTTGAAACTAGATAAGCCTGTCAAGAACAATTTGGCATTTATATCCAAAAAGCTTACACTGAAATTTTTATAAGCCACATTTTATGGTTTTCTTGCCAGCACTCTTGTCAAACTCATGAAGTCTCAGTAGAAGCCACAAAATTTTTAGTAAATCATTTAAATTCATTTTAATTTCTATTAATTTCTATAATTTTTCTGCCTATTATTCATTTCAAATTTTTTTTAAATTTGTCTACATTCACTCAAGTCCTATAACCCATTAAGAAAGTAGGAGCAACTCATGTATTGCTGCCATAGCAGCAGTGGTGTGTCTAGGGCAAGATAACCTGACAGAGCCTAAGTTTTTCTTCTCTTAAACTGGTTACCACCTCAAAGCAAGAGAACCTAGTCAGCCCTACTATTCAACCCATAGCTAGGGATAAGTGGCAATGAATACATACCTTTCCCAAGGGTATTTGTGTGAATGTAAGAATAATATCAACCCCAATTTGAACTCTACTCACCAAATCCACTTTCCAAGTCACTAACATTTATATGACCTGTTTGCAGTAACTGACCAAATTACTAGAATTCCAAGATGTTCTTTATCATAATTCTTGAAGAACTTCACTCTTTGCATATAAAGCTTTGCAAATAATCTAAGATTATTTATTGGATTCATTTGTAATTCTCAAATAACATTTTAATATGCATTGCTTAATATTATAGAAATATATTCATCACACAAGACATTCAGTACTCGTGAATCTCAAGCCTTCAAAATAAATTTAGCAAAGAGGAATGCAATAATAAAAAATCTTATTGACTTGAGATTCATTAAAACAGTTTCTAAGAATCAATATGTTTAGGCTGTACTTATTGAACTTCTAAACAATTCTTTCTGGGTGCTTCATTGTGAAAACAGGTGTTCAGTTTTCAGAAAGAACTTTAACAAAATGTCAATTACATTTTCTCCTTTCATTCACTTTTCATTCATATATATATATATATATATATGACAAAGTGGGAAAAGTTTTTGTATGATGCCTTTCATCCCTTACAACTTCATGGACTAGGTTTATTTACATTGATGCAAGATGTGCATGAATGAGAGACGCTGGGAATTTTAAATTTAGGAAAAAAGGTTTTTTGTTTTAATGTGCTTTGAGTATATAATCTATCCAATTTCATTTAGATTCTTTTTCTTTTTGTTTCCATCAACTTTTTTATTAAATATCCCACATTGTGATAACAGATCTGCTAAGAATGGTGAAATGTTGTAAGATATATGACAAAATAGAAAAAACATGTGACGTGTTTCGTCCTTTAGGACTTCCACTTTGTCATACATTTTCCCCCAATATTGTTCTTGAAAATTTATATATCATTATTTCATGTATCTTTATATATATATATATATATAGAGAGAGAGAGAGAGAATTAATGGATTTATTTTTAATCAGACATTTTTATCACTTCAAACATTATTATAATGGATAGACACTGTTTAATAAATAAAAATGGGTCATCTATTTCAAATACAGAGTATCCCTATAATAACATTTAAGTTAATATATATATATATATATATATATATATATATATATATATGGTGTATCAAAAATACTTTTACAAACTTTGAAGCCAGGTTCCTTACACCAAAACAAGGACAAAAGACCATATAAACGTATGTCAGCAAATTCTTCTTCGAGTTATTAAGTTTAAAAAAAAGTTTACGTTAGATAGTGCTGTGTTGCCATGTAAAATAGGTTACATTTCTCATTTGTGGCTAGTCTGTCTTCAACATTTAATGTGTGCAGTAGTGAGTTAACTGAAAAGTGTTCTGTTTAACAATGGCGGGATATATTCATATCATGAGCAAGCAGGTATGCTTTTTCCATACAGCCACATGAATAGTAATGGACATGAGGCTGCACAGCTGTATTAGATTGCATTTCCAGATTGAAGGCAGCCGAGTCATTCAACTTTTGCTGCTGTTTATCGTCACATTGCTTGAGACAGGATCCATGGCACCACAAACTATAGATTGAGGAAGATTGAGATCCACTTGTATGCCTGACCATGAAGAAAACATTCTACAGGCTATCGAAGATGATCCAGATATCAGTACACATCAAGTGGCCCTAGCATGTTGTACATCTCATAGTACTGCATGGAGGGTACTTCAAGAGCAGCTCCTGTATCCATATCATTTTCAATGTGTGCAGGGTCTTTCACCCTCTGATCACTCACCATGAGAAAACTTTTGCTGATGGTTTATTGCACAAACTGATGATCAGTTGTTTTTCAGTCTTGTTTACAGATGAGGCAACATTTGGAAGTGATGAAATAACAAATTTACACAACCAACATTTGTGGGTGGATTGGAGTCCCTGTGGTTCAATACAGGCTAGACACCCACATCATTTTATGATTAATGTGTGGGCTGGAATTGTAGGTGACTGTCTGGTAGGTCCATATCTTCTCCCAGCACATCTTACAAGAGCTGTCTACAGGGATTTTATTTCTAACCCATTTCTAGACCTGCTAGAGGAAGTAACTTTGTTAATACAAATACGCATGTGGTTCATGCATGATGGGGCTCCAGCACATTTTAGTCACATCGTTTGCGACACACTGGCTGACATCTACCATAAAAGATGGATAGGTAGGGGAGGACCAATTCCATGGCCTGCATGTTCCCCCCAGCCTCAATCCTTTGGATATTTTTTTATCTATGAGACCACCTAAAACAATTGGTTTATGCAGCAGGCATTAATAATGCAGAGACACTTCATCAACATGTCATGGGTGGGGGCATATTAAACCATTTGACACTGTGGTGGTATTTGAATGGGTCCACCAGTCATTGATCTGCTGGATGCATACGTGTGTAGAAGCAAGCAGAGGACATTTTGAACATTTATTATAAGTTGCTGTGTTGGGTATAATTATAGCCTTTTGGATATATGTTTATATGGACATTTTACCTTGTTTTGGTGTATCAAAAATACTTTTATAAACTTTTTGTTGGGGGATCCCCCCACTAAACCTTGTAAAAGTATTTTTGATACACCCTGTATATAGCAATGTAAATGTAAAATGTGTGTATCATTTGAAACAAGATATATATATATATATATATATATTCTTGTTGACAATAAACATTTTATTTTCTTTAATAAAAGAAGTTTTAAACAAAAATCCAAAAAGGGAATATGTTGAAACTATTTAGATGAATAATGTAATGACTAGAACAAATATGAAACAAATACAACCATGTTCACTTATGACATAAGTGGACATGGCATTAAAAAATAGTTACATCTACTAACGTCCAAATAACTTAAGTTAACTTTTCATTTTAATACTTTCTTCGATCCTTTCTTTTATTTGTTAAAAAAAAATCTTTAAGATTTTTTTTTCTTTCTTTTAAGTTCTTTTTTGTTTCAATGAATGCATTTACTTTACTATATACAAATCTTTATGCCCTGTCATCTCTCTCTCTCTCTCTCTCTCATATGCACAGATTAGGCAAAATTACTGACAAAATGGTGGGAAAAATTTGTGAAGAGTTTTGTTCTTTTCACGTTGTCATTAATTTTCATACCATTGTTCTAATATATAAAAATTTATATATCATATTCACACACGTATACTTGTGTGTGGATATATATAATTGTGTATTCAGCAATCCCTCTTTTATACATGTTTCATTAAGGATAACAGACAAGGTACTAAAGTTAAGCTTTTTATTTAATTAATTTCTGAACACAGTCAGCACATTGTAGCCATATACGTAGTTAATATCATTGAGTGTTGGCTTTTTCTTTTTTATTAAGGCTTCCATTATTTTTAATCTTTTTTTGCATGTGAATGAAGATATGTTTGTATTTTCTATTAGTATGTTTTGGCTGGAGTCTGGTAGGTTTGTGTGTGCATGTTTAAATGAGTTCTAATGGAGCTGTGGTCAGATAGGTGTAACGTACAGCACCTGGATAGACATATAGTAGTGCGATTGATGTAATTATTTATGAGTTTGGTTTAATAAGGAACACAATTCCTTAAGCACCATTTGAACACTTTAATAATGTTGGTTCTTTGTAGTTTTGATTTCGCAGGTCTGTTATTATTTTTAGGATAAGGTGTCTGTTTTAAATTTTTGTAATATATAATTTAATTTTTTGTTCAGGTCAGTTAGGCTAGTGTATTTCATTATGATATTTCTACATGGAGATTCATCTTGTTTATATTTGACATGAATTTGGCTTTTGCAGAAGATATTTATGCTATTGTTTTTGTCTGTGTGTTCAGTATCGTTATTATTTACTTTGGAAAGAAATAATCTAATCTGGTGGTCGATGATGTAGTTAGGGAAACCATTCTTAACTAGAGTCTGTTTGGCATTGTTGAGTTCTTTAAAGAAAAGTAGATGAGAGGATGAATTCTTGTGTGCTCTCTTTTGGAAGTTTTTTATCACTGCTATGTTATATCTGAGTGGGCATTCACTCTTAAAATTAAGGTGGCAAGAGTTTCTGCTTGTGGCTTATATACAATGAGATAGTGAAAATGTTGTTAATGTATTCTATGAGAATGTCTAAGAATGGGAGTTCATTTTTTGACTAAGTTTTTATTTCTTTTGTGGTTTTACTAAAATAAAATATTGTCTATATAGTGGGCATACATTTTAGGTTTTACTGACCTGTTTAAATATCATGTTTTCTACATGGAACATGTAGTAATTGGAGAAGCACAGGCCAAGTAAATTTCCCATACTAACACCATTAGTTTGGTTGTAGACACTGCTATTATGATCATAGTAGGGAACTTTGGTTGTGCATGCATGTAATAAGTTTTTGAGGATATTTGGTTTAATGGATAGAGGTGGGATAGAATTATAATGAATTATGATTATACATATTGTCATTAAATGTTTCCTCTGATTAAATGAT
>CAHIKZ030002743.1:352500-424312 GCA_903632075.3 Acanthosepion pharaonis | reverse complement strand
AAGGTTTATTATAAAAACGGACATATTTTCCGAACAACCTGAAACGATTTTCCAGTGCATAAAGTGGGTGCATCCCGTAATTGAGAACAACATCCTGAAAGAGATTAATATAAAATTAAAAGTTCCTACTTTAATCATTAGGAATGAGTAATATATATTTATGCAACTATTATAACAATATTTAAGAAATCAATTTAAAGAGGATGTAAGACTTTACGACAAAACTCTAAAGGTTTGGCCACGAAGAAATCTTTGAATGTACTTTTTGCCTTTTTTTGCAACGGAACGTCTTTTAGCTTAAAAATTTTCAAGATGTTTGGAAAAGTGGCATTCAGAGGTCAATAGGTCAGGGGAACAGGCGTTTATAATGTTTTCGGTTACATTCTGAAAGAAATTAATATGAAATTAACAAAGAGAACACATTAATCATTTCGAATGAGGAATATATTTTTGTACAACCATTACAATAATCTATTAGAAAACAAAAGTTTTATTCTAAAATCGAACATTATCTTCGAAACAACTTAACTCTATTTTCTAGTGTATACAGAGGGTTCGTTAAGTATTTGAGAAATAACATTTTGAAAGAGATTGATATAATAGGTTGGTGCAAAAATAATGACGTAATAATGTCGTTTTGGGACGTATTTTTTTACGTCAAAAAACGACATCATTACGTTATTATTTTTTAACCAACCTAATAAAATTAACAATGAGGGCGCATCAATATGAATGAGGAATATATTTTTTGTTAAGCTATTATACACATTATGCACATTAGAAAACAATGAAAAAGTTATTCTAAAATCGGACTTTATTTTACGCGTAGACTAATAGAAACTTAAAAAAAAAACAACGTTTATATGATTTTTATTTTAGGAAAATATTAGGTTGGTGCAAAAATAATGACGTAATAATGTCGTTTTTTGATGTATTTTTTAACTTCAAAAAACGACATTATTACGTCATTATTTTTGCACCAACCTAATATTTCAAACGAGCAATAGAAATTTTCTTTATCGGTGTTTGTCTACACTTATTACAAAATCGTTCTTGTCATTAAAAAAAACCCACAGATATATACATTTTTAAATTCCAAATATTCTTAATAAAATCCCACGTTTTTTTCTCATAACTTAAATGCCCCAACGATTTCGTCACAATTGTCAAGATGTTTCGACATGTGGTATTTAGAGGACAATAGCACAGGGGAATAGGCTTTTATAATATTTTCCGTTATATTCTGAAATAGATTGATATAAGATTAACAAAATCCCTACTTTAAACATTAGGAATGAGTAATATGTTTTTGTGCAAATATTATATTAATATATTAGAACACAAACGGTTTATTATACAAACGGACGTATTTTCCGAGCAATCTAAAACTATTTTCCAATGCATAAAGAGGGTACTTCATGTATTTGCGAACAACGTCCTGAAAGAGATTGATATAAATTCAACAAAGAGGACACGTTAATCATCAAGAATGACCAATATATATTGTGTGTTCTCCGTCGTTTTTGAGAAATTTTGAATCTGCGTCCCAAAGAGTCATGCCTCAGTTGCTGATGGCGGTACCACGTCTGTTATGGCTGTACGGGCCCACATGGGTGTGACTGTCTCCTCCGATATCGCCGTTTTGTTTTGTATCAGTCGAATACGATTCTCCCCAGCGGCAAGCCTTCCATTCTTCTCTCCTCTTTCTAGCTCTCGGTGGAAATAGCGTCTCCAGAGTTAGCGATAGTTAGCATCGTCTTCCCACATCTCGATGTTCATGTTCATCGCCCGCATGTCCCTTATGCAGACGTCCTTGAAGCGAAGACGATGTCACCCTCATACTTTCTTGCCGGTGGACAGTTCCCCGCACAGAAGGACCGTCTGAATCCTCTCATGCGGTATACGGTGTGCATGTCCAGGCCAGTTTGTGCAACGTTTATGAATGGGAACACAAATTTGTATTGTAAAATCGAACATATTTTCCGAACAACCTAATATACATGTACAAAGTAAATTTAAAGTATCTGAAATTACAATAGAACTTTAAAATTCATTGGAGACATAACGAGGAAGATAGGCTTGGAAAAATTAACACACTCGGGGCATAATGAGAGTAAGAGAAATGGGAAGACAACGAGTCATTTACGTGGAGAGTTTGTGTAAATGGCTGAATACATTATTTACATTATTCGGACTATTGTCCTCATTTTTGTCGCCATATTTATTACAACGTTTCGGCCGTTGTACGCTCCGTCCTTCATCAGGTGGTTGGAATGTCGAACTGAACACTTTATTTCGCTCATTGGGGTAGATTATTCTAGTTCCACGTTCCATGGTTAATGGATGTCAGTTATCAGTTATCTTCTTATTAATTTTCCATGTGAAAGTTCTCCACTGCTTTAACCGGGTATTGAACTCACACTCTTTGGGTCCTGTCACTGGATCTAACCAACGCCTTTATCCACTGTGCCATGTGTCCAGTAAGCGAAATAAAGGGTTCAGTTCGACATTCCAACCACCTGAAGAAGGCCGGAGCGTACAACGGTCGCAACGTTTTAATAAATATGGCGACAAAGATGAGGACAATAGTCCGAAAAATGTAAATAATATAGATAATACTTGATCTCAGAAATATATAAACAAATGGCTGAATATTATTGCAAGAATAAGAATGATGTATATTTATCTAAAAGTTCATTAAAAGAAATATAGACAGATACTGAAGGGCCGAAACGTTGTAATAAATATGGCAAGAAAGATGAGCACAATAGTCCGAATAATGTAAATAGTGTTAAGAAGAAGAATAATAAAATTTATTTTATTTTGTTAAACAAAAAACGTGTAATGGTCTCCCATATATATTCCTTTTTTATTTTATTTTCTTAATTCCTGGAAATTAATTAAACATGACATGGGGAACTAGAACAGTCTACACCAGTTCGACATTCCAACCACCTGAAGAAGGCCGTAGTGTACAACGGCCGAAACGTTGTAATAAATATGGCGACAAAGATGAGGGCAATAGTCCGAATAATGTAAATATTATTCCAAAGGGTATTTATATTAAATTTAGAAAGAATACTGAGGAAAGTGCTGGAGTGTTTTGAACAATTTATCTTCCTTGCTTTCCCATGAAGAACGAACCATGTCTATAATAAAAGTATAAAGAATAAGCATGGACAGAACAAAGGCAGAGACATATTTCAAGGCAATCATTGATAACAGAATATCTTCCGTGTAGGAAAGTGAATTTTAACAGGCTTATGACGTTAACTTGACAACTCTGAGACGAGGTTAGAGAGGTTTTCAAGAAATGTAGCATGAAAGTCAATCGAAGGCGACCATATTGAATAATGACTTCGATGAAGGACGTCTAAGTGACACTCTAGACTATGTGTTGTGCTAAAGCTTTAGTATATATAGTAAATAAAAATGAAAGCTATCATGAAATTACGACAATGGTATAAAGTATTCTTAACGTTTCTATTGCAAGTGAATATATAAATACATTCACGCATGCACTCATACACACACGCGCACACACACATCACATATATATATATATATATATATATATATATATATATATATATATATATATATATATATATATATATATATATATATATATATATATATAGTCGACTCTCCTGTCGTGTTCGACGTATGATGATCAAGCAGATCAGTTCCAAGGAAACCGACAGCCCGACAACAGCACATGAGATTTGATTATAGTGGTGAAGGTTTTGTGCAAGACAATCCACACTTTTTGAAGGGCCGAATACAGAGACCTGGTGCACTACGTGCCAGTAGGTCCCTAAACGACCCTCCGCAGGTTTTGAATTCAGAGTTGTCCTTATCCTAGACCAGTTGCCATCCAAGGCTATAGAACCCAGTCTGTCCTGCTATTTACTCATAGCTGGAGGGGGAAGAAGAGGATTCATACCTTTCCCAAGGGTATTAGCACGTAAGTGAATGTAATGGATTCAAATGGGATTCGAACTCGGCTCTGCGATTCCTCAATCCACACACACAATATATATATATATATATATATATATATATATATATATATATATATATATATATATATATATATATGTGTGTGTGTGTGTGTGTATGTGTGTGTGTGTGTGTGTGTGTGTGTGTGTATGGATAGCTGGTCGGACTGAGGAATCATAATTCCAGTCGAATCCATTACATTCACTTCCAGGCTAATACCCTTGGGAAATCTATGAATAATCTTCTGCCCCCAGCTATGGCTAAATAGCTGGACAGATCGTGTTCTATAGCCTTGAATTGCATCTGGTCTACGAGCAGGACAACAATTAAAAGTTGTTTGTGGACCTTCTGTTATGTGGGGCAACAGGTCTCTGTTTTCGGCTCTTCGAAAACTCTGGTTGGTTCTTCAGAAAGTCTTCACTACTAGAATCAAATCATATGTACAGGTTTCTGGCTGTCGGTTCTTAGCAACTGAGTTGCTTTTCATTAAACCAAAAAAAAAAATTCAAATATTTAAATTAAATTTTTATTTAATCTTAAAAAAAATTATATTAAAAATAATGGATAAATTTAATTTTTTGGTTTAATGATAATATTATCAAACTTATCAGAAGATACGAAAAATTTTAATAAAATAAATAGACAACACTTGTCTATATTATTTAATGAAACGTATATAAATATATATATATATATATATATATATATATATATATATATTAAGAATGAAAGCTAAAGCTTAAAATGAAATAAAAACGTAAGCTATGAAATAAAGTGAGGAATCAGTGCCAATGTCAATAGAGTCTAAATATTATAATAATATTATTAATTCAATAACATCTCCGGCCCCCTGTCTGCATGGGAAAAAGCCAAATCTCGCAATTTCTTCCTTTGCGAATTATGTCATCGTTAGGGACATAGCAGATACATCCGACACACTCGAATCATTTAACCATAAATAGGACTTTTCCAGAAACACAGAAGAATTCCTGTATTATATGGAAGTCTTAATCTTTTCATTCTTTTCATACTGTTTTTTGTAGAGGTATAGGTTATATTTTCTTTGCGGGGGACAAATATATATAGATTTTTTTTGTAGGACTTAGCAGAATAAACAAGAGAACAAAGGTTGTTTGTCATTCCCTTTTCCTTTCATCTGTTCCGCTTGTAAGGTGTTATTATATCATGAATATAATAATTATTATAATAATTATTATATCATGGATATTATAATTAAAAATTAATAATTTTTGACAAGAAAATGGGCGGATAATTTTTTTACCTCCATGATATATATACACACACATCTCTCTCTCTTCTCTCTCTTTCTTTATATATATATATATATATATATATATATATATATATATATATATAATAAAAATATATATAATATGTAAACAATAATATTCCATGCTTTTTACCATATTTATATTTTTGCATATGTATGTGTTATTTTATTCCACTAATATTAGCTATATATATATATATATATATATATATATAAAGAAAGAAAAGAATGAACAACGAAGATATATAATCCGGTATTCTTATAGATATTTTAATAGATATTTTTAAATTGTATTTAAAATTGTAGTTAAATAAAACGTATTCTAACCTAAACACCTCTCTCAAAAGTACTAATTTTATATTAAAATAATCGAATAAAATACCTACAGTAAAATGAAATTAATATGAAAAGTTCGAAGATTTAAGCCATTGAATCACTCATGTCCTTTTTTTTTTTTTACATAATTAACTATATATTACAAGATTAATATAAAAAATAAAAATTTACCAAATCAGAAAATTAATTTTCTATTTTGCTGTCATTGTCATAAATTTTACTTAAATAATATTTAAAATATTTTTTTTAAATTTGTTGACCTCGTAATATATATTTATATATATATATATATATATATATATATATATATATATATATATATATATATATATTATATATATGTGTGTGTGTGTGTTTGTTTTATTTATTTGTTAAATTTTTCGCCATTTAAAGTTTTGATTTACGCTTTTTTGCGCATTTATTCTTTCTATTTTCTGATATTTCTTTTTTCCTAATGTTACAGTTTATAATTATTCTTTTTAAAACTTATCTTAAGATGGCGACTTGTTTCTCATTTATATATCTCACCTGAGCTGCACGGGATGACATACTCTCAGCCCTTAGACATGTCTCTCTCTGTCTTAAATTTAAAGAAATTTAATCAGCGAATTGTCTAACCACGTTTGACAGTCGTCCTAATGTTATATGGACCACAGATCTTTTCTATTTTCTCCGATAATCCCTGTACATAGGGTAGGCAGACCGACGTTTTTTCTAAATTTTGTATATTTGGACCCTATGTATATATTTGTATATATATATATATATTTATTTTATATATATATTTATAGGTACTAAATATTAAGAGAAGAACAACATTAAAATAAATTGGCATATACAAAAAAGTGGAATAAAGGCGACTTTAGACGCGTTTTTGTACTTATAAGACTTTAAATATAACTAAATGTTTTATGTTGGTAATAATACATGTATGCATTTTTGACGAGGGGTGCTTATTTATTTTAGAATGTTTACAACATTTCTCTATTGTTGGTAGAACATAGTGTGGATTCTTTCCATTACAAGTGTTGGAAGGAAAAAGGAAAAGAAAAAAAAACTCTAAATGAATTCGGTTAGATATATATTTTAAAAAGTTATAAAAAAAACCCTCAGCAACTCCTCGTTCGTGCCGCTGTGTCGTCGTTTCAACGTAACGAATTTAATCCGATGAAGTCCTGAAAAAAGACAAAAACGCGTTATTCAGCAAAAACCTATTCCACTTTTGTCACATATATATATATATATATATATATATATATATATATATATATATATATATATATATATATGTATTTAATTTGGATTATGTCGACATGGAGAACGCATGGATAAAAACAATTTCTTTCATTTTATTTGTTAAACATTCTGAATGATTTTCCATCTCAAAATAATTTTAAGTTACGGGATCAAGAATTTAAAAATTAAAATATTTTTTTTTAAAAGTTTTGATTTTTCTTTCTTTTTTTAGTCTCGGGCAACGCTAGTTTGGAAAAATAAAATAAGATTTAATTATTTTAAGCACACACGAATGCATAAATACAACACGTTACCCAACTGATGAAGTCATTGAAAGAGGTGAAATGCATTATCGGATATTATTATTCAAAGTTTACTAAAAAAAATTTCCAAATTTTCAAAAATGCATAAACACATTTTCATAAACACACATGCAACACACATAAAAATTGTAAAACACACACACATATATATAACAAAATGTGTGTTCTATGTTTATATTATAAATTTTGAATGTGTGTTGTCTTCAATTTTCGTTTGAATATTGAGAAGTGAAAATTACTGTTACTTGATGCAATGTTCAAGACCAACATCTTTTTTATTTATGTATTCTATATATAGAAAAAACAACATATGTTGCTTTAAATTTTCCGAATTTAATTTTCCTTTTTGTCTTTCAGTTTGTATTTGATTTTTTATATAACTTTCAAACCATAAAGGGGCCAATTACCTGTCTAACGTTTCATTATTTGTTCATATATGGAGTTATATTACAAAAGATTTAAACAATTCGCTTGTTTTACAGGAGGAAATTGAATTGTCCATATTTTGAAGATTTGTGCTTTGAATTACAACAAACATTCTTATAATGTAAAAACTATTCTTCTTCCTAAATATGATAGGTTAAGGAGTTAGTGACCTCGGGTATTATTAGAGGTTGTCAGGTGGTCATCTTGGATGAAAGCAGGCTTTTCGGCCAAAATGGCTGAATAACTTAACGTTTCGATTTATTCGGAAAATAACAAAAAAATCATTTTTAAAACATAAAAACATATTCAAGATATTAATAATTTTCACTCAGAAATATTTTCTCCAAAATTGCCATTTTGTGAAACAAGACCTCGCATGGATTCTTTCTTGAACAAAACAATTTTGGTCTCGTCAAGTGATGGGTCAATTGTTGTCTATCTTATTTATTCCCATAATCAACAATTCCTATTTATATTAATACAATAAACCATATTCAGAAATTCACTTACTTGAATATCTTTCAGTGTTTAGGATAAGACTTCATAAAATAATAATATGCAATAATAATGTATATATATTATATATTTAAATATATATCCGTGTGAATAAATTACACAAACCGAGGATCTTCAAAAATTTAAATCGAACATCAGTTGGCGTTATCTGTGTTCCTGAATTCTGTTTTTTTATTATGTTTTCTACTTATGTCTTACTATTTTGTTTCATTGAAATGTAAAACCTTATTGTCTTAATGTTATTATTCTTTGTTTGGGGTGAAATACACAAAAAAAATAACGATAGTCATATATAATTTATATATATATATATTTATATATATATATATATATATATGTGGATATAAATATTCGTAAATATGAAAATTGTATTTTATAAATGTAAAAAATGTTAACTAAAACAAATTTTGATACATTTTATGTGTAAAAATATTTTATTATTAAAAATAGTAATAAACTTAATTAATTCTTATTCTAACAGAAATTAATGCATTTTTTTCATTTTAACTGATGAAAAAAGTATTCGTACAAAACAAAAAAAAAGCATATTAACTTAATTTAATAATTTGTATAATATCCTTTATTGAGTTCAACAGCTACCAGTCTATTCCTGTAATCTCAACTAATGATTTGCACACATTGAGTGGTATTTTGTCCCATTCTTCTTGGCATATTGTCTTCAAATTCTTGATATTTGTTGGTGCTCTTTTTAATTCTTTTTCTTTCAAATATCGCCATAAATTCTCGATTGGGTTCAAGTCTGATGACTGACTTGGCCATTGCAAAACATCAACGTTACTTTTAAACCATTTCCTTGTAGATCTAGCGGTATGCTTAGAATCATTATCCAGTTGGAAAACCCGATCAGGAGGTAGCCGAAGTCTCTCAAAAGAACGCATTAAATTGTCTTGCAGGATTTTCTGGTATCTTTCGGCATTCATCTTGCCATCTATTATTGATATTCTGCCAACACCTTTTGCAGAAAAACAGCCCCAGATCATGATACTGCCACCACCAAACTTTACAGTTGGCAACATGTTCTTTGGTAAGTAGGCTTCACCGTCCTTCCTCCACACATGATTTCGATAATTATGACCAAACAACTCTATTTTAGTTTCATCTGTCCATAGTACTTTTTCCCAAAACGAATATCCTTTATCCTTATGCTTTCTAACGAATTTTACCCTAGAATCTCTGTGTCGTTTCAAGTGTAGTGGAGTTTTCCTTGGGATGCGTGATTTCAGACTGTTTTTGTGTAGTCCATTACTTATTGTACGCTTGATTACTTTAATCCCTAATGCACGCAGATGTTCCTGCAGCTCTTCTCGGGTAACCTGTGGATTTTGTTGAATCTGGTGTCCTAATATCCTTGCTGATCTTAGAGAAATCTTCCTCGGAGCACCTGTTCGTCTTTAGTTTCGACGCTGTTACAAGTCTTAAACCTTGCGATGTACGAAGCAATTGTAGTAAAAGAAATATTCAGGTTGTTAGAAATCGTTCTGTAACTGTTCCCATTTTTCCAAAGAGACAAAATGTGTTGTTCTTGTGAAAGAGTCAATGGTTTACCTTTAGGAATTATTAGAACCTTCTCCTAAGAGTAGAAATTGCAGAATGCTCTGGTAATGACTAATAGATTTAACTATAATTACTGATAACATTACTGGAACATTTTAGAATATACATTTTTCATAATTAATTGATTATTTTATTCTAATAATTGATTTGAACGAATACTTTTTCACCAGTTAGAATTAAAAAGATACATTAATTTCTGTTCGAATAAGAATTAATTAAGTTTATTATTATTTTTTAATAGTACGTGTCTTTATACATAAAATGTGCCGAGATTTGTTTTATTGAAGGCTTTTACATTTATAAAAATACAATTTTTCAATTGTACGAATATTTATTTCCCCCTGTATATATATATATATATATATGTATTTATATGTGTATTGTATATATATATAAATATATATATCATATATTTAAGCTAAAACACTGCGGATATTTCCATTGGGCCTTCGACTTTTCGCCAGAAGTTAATTTTATAATAATATATATATATATATATATATATAGGTAACTATACTTTTCAAAAAATTTTTGATTTGCCAATAATCAAATCAATCTCGAGGGGAAAAGGTTTTAAAAAAAAAAGAGCTAGAAACATGAAAGTCTGTCGAAAAAAAAAATCGCACAGATACAGGTTTGAAGCCCAAAGAAAAAAACCCGATACGAGTAAACAACTAACTAACAAAAGAGCTCAATACAACCGTAGAGCAGACCTAGATAAACCTACCCAGGTTTCACCTGTCTGGGCTCACTAATTTATCTATATATATATATATATATATATATATATATATATTCTATCTTAAAAAGCTGCCATATCATATATATATATTTTTTAATAAAAAATATTGCGGGTCTCATTTTCGTATAACTATATATATATATATATATATATATATATATATATATATATATATATATATATATATATATATTATATATATAAAAATCCAATTTTCCCCTTTAATATCTTGTTTAGAGCTCATAATTTTAAATAATATATATATATATATATATATATATATATATATATATATATATATATATATAAATAAATATATATGGACGGCATTTAATTTTTAACGTCCTGCTGGGGTTAAATATACTCGATTGGGCCTTCAACTTGTTCAAATGAGAGTCCCTAACTCTTTTGAATTCTCAACATTGGAAATCCTTGCTCCTGTTTGATCTATTTTTTCATTTCCACGGAACGTTTCTTTTCCTTGCCTCTTTTGATTGCAATCTGGTCCACTGTTAGCGGAGATTTCTTTTTTGTGAGGCATACTGCTGTCGTATGCGATGTGCAACAACATACTACAAAAGAAATAAAAATTGATCGCTTCATTTAAGCATTGCATTGATATATGTATTTACCTTTTAAAAGTTCAACGATGGTTCATCTGCCGCCACTTCATTCAAAAACAATTTGATGTACTTAGGTCTTTAATTTCCGTACAAAGAATTATTTTCATTACATGACTGACTTTTGACGTATTTCGGAATTAATTTCGATTATTCCAAAATTTCTTTCCAAGTTATAAAAACTGTTATCGTACAAAAAATTCGTCGCCAAAAATCACGTAAAACGAGCCGAAAACAATCGCAGTAATGAATATCTGGAACTCCAAAATCTCTGTAACACGAGCTATTGAAAGTTAGAGAGTTGCTTCCCTTTAATTGAAAAAAATTGATACAGTGACACAATGACATTCACATTTACTATATAGATGTATGTGTGACTTTGCTTGAGTGCGTCTGCGTGTGTGTTTGCTGCCATGACTTCTTTTTCAGTCTTGACAGAGTTCAATATCTTCTGTGCGTTCTTGTATGTTCTGAATAATATCCCATAACAACCTCTTTATATATAACCGAAAAAAAAATAAAATCCCT
Source organism: Acanthosepion pharaonis (assembly GCA_903632075.3). Lineage (NCBI taxonomy): Eukaryota > Metazoa > Mollusca > Cephalopoda > Sepiida > Sepiidae > Acanthosepion > Acanthosepion pharaonis. Next base: position 412,717 of record CAHIKZ030002743.1, on the reverse strand, counting down.
GCTCTGTCGCTATTTCTATGGATAGTGATATACGACATTTCTTTAGTTCCCTCTAACATTCATGACTAAGACCCTTTCTGCTAAATTAGAATGTAAAAATCCTTCTTATTTTTATATAGCTGAGTAATAATTTTCATTTGTCAGTTTGTTCCCAATTAATTCTTCTTTTTCAAAACCGACTCCCAAGAGGATGCTTCCCTAATAAATTTTAACCGTTATCTTATATGCTTTTTAAATCTCCATAAAAAAATATAAATTACTATATATAAAGATTTTGATTTCATTGAATTATTAGAACTCGCCATGCAGGTATTGCATGAAAAATGTTTTTCTGCTAAAGATCCTTTTTAAATTGATTTCAACCCAAATAATGCAATAAAAGCAGTAAGATATAAGGATATATGATGTATTTTTTCATATTTATATGATTTTATAAGATTATTAATATTATGTTAATCAATTCTTGCCTGAAACTATATATAAACAATAGATTCTTATTTCATGCCTATATTAAATAGGCGACATAAAATTCTACAAAAAATACGACATATTTGACAGACAGTGACAGTGACAAATTAAGTAAACAGACCAGTGTTGGACACTAACATATAGTAAGCTCCGAAAACCCTATCTTGAAATTGTTAATATATCTTTCTTACCTCTAATACGTGTTTTTTTTTTTTTTCTGTGGTCCAAAATTTAATAAATGATCAATTAAGGAGAGAGGACAATAAAAGAACGGTTATTTTAGAAAACAGAAAGTAATAACAGGCATTGCATTTAAATTTTTGGATCAAAATTCACCAGAAATTTTTCAAAAAAAATAAAAAATATTTTCTGATATAATGGAATATGTATCCACCTGTGTTCCTCCTGGAATATGATTGGCTGGTGTCTGTCATAAATTCCAACGGACGTATAGGCATGACAGAGTCAAGTGCCTTATCTGAGAACTAAAATATCAATAACGACGCCCATTGGACTACGCCATTGATCTACAATTCTTTGCGACTACGACGCGTTTAAAAGTCGATTATTGCTACCGTATTCTACTTGGATAATTATAGTTGCCAAAACCAAAAATTACTTTTTCAAATCATATCCTTCCAAGACATATCATTTTCACAAGCTTTAAAAGATATATAAAAAAATTCCTTAATTGATAGAACCTTTATTTAAATCTTCCACTAATTTTGACTGTAAAATAATGAGATCTTCTCTCTCTATAGCTTTTTCTTGCCTATTTTCATTTGTTTTTTCCTAGGTCTTCTCGTTCTACCCACTTCATTTATGTGCTTCGTTTATTTTCTTCTTCTTCTTCTTCTTCTTCTTCTTCTTCTTCTTCCTTTATATTGAGATTATTTTTTCATATTCAAATCCTTCTTAAGTTTTTTTTTATTCACTTAATTAATAATTTTTATTTTATATATTTTATAAAATTCTTCTTTAAAGATCTTGTCCAATTATTCTTCTTCACTGGCAATTTGTTTCTTCTTAAAAAAATAATCTTCCTTCTTCAGTTATTTTCTTCAGCTTTTTCATCTGCTTTACTCTCCATGTATCTTCGGATATTTTCTTTTTTCTTCTTCTCGCCTCTACATTTATTTCTTCTTCTTCTTCTTCTTCTTCTTCTTCTTCTTCTTCTTCTTCTTCTTCTTCTTCTTCTACCCCACCACATATATTTTCTTCCAATTTCTTCTTTAACTTAAATCTCCATTTTTCTTCTTCAAATCTTTCTTTTTAAATACGATTTCTTCTTCCTTTTCTTATTTCTTCGTGTTATTCTTTCTTCTTCTTCTTTTTCCTTTTTTCTTCTTTTTCTTTTTTTATTTAAGTTCTTCTTATTCTTCTTCCTTCATAAAAATTCTAAAACATTAAACATCTGCTTTAGTCTATGCATGTTTCAAAATCTTCTTTTCTTCTTCTTCTTTTTCTTCTTCTTTATTCTTTTAACTCATTTATTTTTCTTCTTTCTTTTTGTTCTATTTGAAATTTCATCAAATCTTTTTTTCTTTTGCGTTTTCTTTCTTCTTCTTTTTTCCTCTTAAAATAATAAATTTTTTTTTTTTTTCAAAAAACTCTTTCTTGTTTTTTCCTCTCAATGACATTTGAAAACAATCAAAAATGCCAATGGCATTCAATTTACTGTTCAGATTAAAGGATTGCAATGAACCTTGAACTCTTTCCAACAGATAAAAAAAAATGCGGCAAAGATTTTCGGTTGAGGACAGAACAGATAATATAAGAAAACTAAATGAAGTCAAAGTAATTTTACGAATTAAATGGCACGGAGAGAACCATTTCTCGCATCTAAAAAAGAGACAACAAGAGTCTTAGTGATCCTTAGAAAAGAAAACGAAAAAAAAGTTGCATTAAAATATTTTTTCTTGATAAGAAATATTCGGATTCAATTCCTATAATTAAACCTAAATAGAATGGCAAAGAATCATTCACATTGGTACTCCTCATATCTAAAAATAATATTTCTCGTTTTTATTTTTCTGTTGTTACTGTTGAGAGTTTTTATTTTTTTTTAATTAAATTTTGTCTATTTTTTCATCTGTTTTTTTCTTATATTTTTTGGAAACCAAAAATCCCTTGAAATCTCTGGTCGAGAATGTTACTAATAACAATAAAAAAAAAAAAATTTTGTAAAAAAAAAAAACCAAAAAATCGTTAATAACAACAACAACAACAACACTAATAATAATAATAATAATTCTTAATAATAATAATTGTACAGCTCAAACTTTACGAATATTTTACAAACTAAAAATGTAGGGTGGATGTCTTGTTTTAATTTTTGTTTTTACAAAAATGTCCAATTGGAAAATAAAACATAAGGCCATTTCTGCTTACAATTACGTTTTAAAGTTGGGACTAAAATATTGTGTGTATACAAAATGCAGAAATTAAAAGAAATAATAATAATGATATTGATAATCTTGTATCAGGTTGCACGATGTTGGCACCCACTGAATATAAAACCGACATGACAGAGTGGGTCAATATCTGCACTGGAAAATTTGCAACTTCTACGGGAAGGAAACTGAAAGAAAATGGTATGAACACCACCCAGACCCGGTTACGGAGATAGGACCTGTTACAATTCTATGGGACTACACAATACACACTGACAGAACAATCAAAGCCAAACCGCCCAGATATTGTTATTAAAGACCACAAACAAAAAAAGTGGTGCCTCCTTATTGATATGGCAGTCCCTGCTGACTGCAATGTATCTTTGAAGATATTCAAAAAAGTTGTCAAAATACAAGGACCTTGAAATAGAAATCTCGAAAATGTGGCATATGGGAACATCAACAATCCCTGTTGTAGTTGGAGCCCTAGGACTGGTTGGAAAAGATTGCAGTAGACTAATTGAAGGGATTCCTGGAAGTCCATGCCTCAAGGAGATACAAAAAATTGTTCTGACAAGTACAGCCCACACTTTACGAAGGGCTTTATCTATGTAAATTTTTTTTTTTTTTTTTTTTTTTTTTTTTTGTCAGTGGAAAGTGTCATGATGCCATTTCTAACCTTAGGTCCCTGGGCGGGACCCGGAAAGAAATGTGTAAACGCCAGAAATCAAAGAAAATAAAAATAATAATAATAATAAATAATAATAATAATAATAAAATTGCCTACTTATTAAAAATATGGCAGTCCCTGGAACATAATCTATTTTTGATTATAATCAAGCTGTCAAAATAGAAGGACCTTGAAATAAACCCTTCTCAAAAAAAAAACATATTTGAGCATCAACAATCCCTAAAAAAATTGGAACCCTAGGATTGGTTGGAAAAGATTTTAGTAGACTAATTGAAGGGATTTCTGGAAGTCCATTTATCAAAGAGATACAAAAAATATTCAATGAAGAGTAACAGCCCACACATTTTTTTTTAAGGATTTTATCTATGTAAAAATTTTTTTTATTTTTTCATAAAAATAAATAAAGGAATGTGTCATAATTTTATTTCTAACCTTGAGGTCAATTTCAATATTTTAATGATTTGCCATAAATATTTGTATCAAAAAATAAAAATTAAAATTTAAATGTAATAATAAAACATTCCCAGCCTATACTTTGCAGATGCCTATTATGCCAATATAGGATATTTAATAACAAAACTTATAAAAACATAAGCAAACGTTAAAAGAAATAAAATCGTCGACGCTCTATAGCGAAACACACAGACAAATATTCAGGATTCAATGGGGACACTTCGACGTGGTGTAATGGTTAGAAAGCTTGTCTTGCTAGATCAATTACGACAGAGTAGTGAGTTCCATCCTCAAAGGTAATTTTTATTTTGACCTTTACAAGAAATCTAAGCCTTATTAAAAAATTTTATACAGGATTCAATGGGTAAATTGTCGCCGTTTTATATTTTAATTTTGTATGTGCACGTTGTTTGTTTTCTTGTTTTTTTTTTATTTTGTTTTTTGTCGACTGCACACTATTGTAGTGTCGGTTGGGCGCAGTCTGTGAGAAAAAGAGCCCCTTGACACAATTCAACCCGCCAGAAATATTGAAACGACTTCCAATAGGAAGATCTCAGGAATCGGAAAGAGTTAGATGATTCTAATGGTGATTACATAAGTCTTTGGAGGGATCACTAGAGATGGTGATGTTATGCCTCCATCCATTTTCCCAGAGGCAGACATCAAATGACTTGAAAACAAAACTGTGCCCTAGGTCAAATTTTTGGCTGTTGGAGGAAACTATGTCTTGCAACAGGAAATTTTCAACATGCCACTTTTAATTGAACACATTCATAATTGTCAAATAATTTCTGCGATTAAATTGTTTTATCTATCTGATCATCTAACTCCCTAGACTGCAACTCCCTTGATTATAATGGTGTAGTTGAGAGAGAGAGAGAGAGAGAGAGAACAACAACAGAATTCCTGTAACAAAAGATGAACTATTTTATCTGGTGCAAAAAAATTTTTTTAAGTAATGTTTTTTTAACGTAGAAAAAAATAGAAAAAACGACATTATTAAAATTTTTTTAAATTTTAACCTTAATAAAAGCAAAAAATTATTAATTTTATTTTCACCAACAAAAAAAAGGGGACCGTCCAAACACGAGATGCAGGAGATTCGGATGTCGCCTAGAGGCCGTAGAATAAGCCAATGCTAATTTTATATAATTTTTTTAATTTTTTAGTATTTCAAGATATTTTTCTTTATTTTTGGTAAATATATCAGCTAAGATTAGATGCCAGCGTTATTTTCCTTTTGGTGTAACTTAGACGACAATTTATCCATCGCGTTATAAATGACGACTAAAAGAAGTGAATTTCATTTCGAGTATTGTTTGCATAATATGTGTTTTTAATTGTTTCTCCCCAAGCAAGGCAATAAAGCCAGTAAGGCACAAGAGGTTACTGAGTGTTAGAGAATATGAGAAAGATAAACTATTATGCATAAAAGACAAATAAAATAACAATAATTAAGTAGAAAGATAAAGATTAACTTTGCATTTAAGTTTTTGAAGATCCAAATTGAATAGAAAGCAAATGGCTGAATGTAAGCGATATTGTTAGCATACAACTTTCGTTTATATCTACCTATTTCTGCTGTAAAATGAGACATCGCCGCTAATCAAATACTGCACTTAAATTCTTAACGTGTTGGCAGTAATTTCATTAGAACAATAACCATGAAAGTATTTATCGAAAAGGCAGAGGGAAACTACGTTATGGCATTGGGAAACATACTGAGATGCCAGGACCAATGACATTGCCGATTATTCATTGCAATTAACCAAGATTCGCTGAATATATAGCAGAAGTACCAGACCAGATGTGGCAGACATATTCAAAGCCAGGACGAATAGTAGACCTATAAATATGTAAGATAGATTCTGACGAGTAGCAACATTCTTAGCTGCAGACTTAGCAATTGTTTTAATATGTTGTTTCGACTTAATGTCTTCTGAAATCATTAGTTCAAAAAGTTTTAATGAGTCACTGGAGGTTAGTTCTTTTCTTCCCGAATATATAAAAGTATATATCAGATATATATAGACAAATTTTATACAGACATGGTATCATTGACGATTGCGTAGAATATGACAGCGACAAATGGATCGTGGTTGTAACCAGATATGACAAGTTCTATTTGTTTAAGGGAATCTGCAGGTTAATCAAACGTAAAGATAACAGAAGAAACTTTATTTAATTTTTAATATTATTTTTTTAATATTCAGATAAAATTAAAAGTAAGGAAATAGTACTAAATAGATGGTAACACTTATATTTAACCTGAATAAACAAACTAAGGAAAATACACGTAAAAAAAGCTTCCCGAATATATATGAAAAATTCTACTGTTAACTTGTCTGATTAAAATACCAAATCCCTTAAACAAATAGAACTTGTCATATTGTCTACAATCACGATACATTTGTTGCTGACATATTCTCCCCAATCTTCAATGATACCATGTCTATGTAGCGGTTTACCGTGACATAAAAAATAACACACACAACATTTAGCGAAGATCTGACATTAGTTTATCAAGTCATAGCCACAACTTCATTTTTAATTTCTGACCTTATGCACCATCTTTAATTTTAGAAAAAGAGGTAACGATTTGTTTTTAAATTTCCCTAAGAAATCATTTTCAACCTTAATATTTTTTGATATCGCCTGAGGAAGTAATGAAAATCATATTGAAACGTGATTTAAATAGGCTTTTATTATAACCTTTATATAAAAATATTATGTATAATATATATATATATATATATATATATATATATATATATATATATATATATCTATATATATAAAATGAACATTAATCAACGGTCAGAATGAATGCAGGCTGTTTTATGCTAGATGCAATCGTCTTAATACCATGAAGCAAAGGCTGTCGCCTCTGATGTTGACTTCAATGTTCACTTTTTCTGATTTGTTTTACATGCGCTTTTCTCTCATATTGAAAAATTTTATCTCATAAATATAGCACAAAATCCTTAAAACTAATATTTCTTCATATATATATATATATATATATATATATATATATATATATATTTTAAATTAATTGATTTAAAATATTAAAGACTGTAGTTCCATTTTTTATATTTATCTTTTCATTTTAATTTAATTACAAAATTAAATTCTGAGATTTTAGCTTCCATTTTTTGTGTGGTTAGAACTGTGTGTTTCTTTATATAAAAAAAAATTTTATATCAATTAATTTATAATATTAATGCTCTGTAAATTTACATTGAGCACTATTTTTGTAAAAAATAAAAATATCTATAAGAACACCGATTTATATATCTTAATGTTTTTTTTTATATATATATATATATATATATATATATATATATATATATATTGGTCTTATAAATATTTTAAAATATGGATCGATCAAGGAATCAATGTCAACTGAAGTTTATTACAAACAAAAAACGGTGTCGAATTAAACATAACAATTCTCCTGATGACCATGGCGAGTACAAAGCAAAATAAAAACATTTTCGAAACGTCGAATCTCATGTTGATTTTAATCAGCAAAATAATAGAATAAACTGCAAGTCTGTTTCTTCGTGTTTAAACATCTATAATATGTTTAAAAATTGTAGCTTTTTTTATCAACATATCAACACATATATATATATATATATATATATATATATATATATATATATATATAGTTGATGAAAACTAGGTAATCCGTATGGGTAAACCCAAGGAGGATAAAATCCAGAGAGCTCAATGTAAATCCAGAGCAAATAATTTAAATAAAAACAAACACACCATTTTAAGGTTCCATGTAATAAATTATTTCACCACAGCCCTTTTAAAGGACTGCGGATCATCAGACTTTAACTCCAAAGGTTGAAACGAAAAATGAAAAAAATTTTTACACATTTTTGAGGGCCGTATTAAATTTTTTGAAATTAACGAAGGAACGTATATATATATATATATATATATATATATATATATATATATATAGATAAAAGATCTTTGGCTGTCCAGATACAAAATTATTAAATTTCATGACCTCGCAGACAAGGAAAAAGTAAGCACAGTTCCTTCTCAGTCGTTTTAAATATCGAATAAATATATATATTTTTTATTCACATGGATATATTCAACATAATCAATAATATATATATATATATATATATATATATATATATATATATATATATATATATATATATATAAAATGTGTGTGTGTGTGTGTGTTGTTTGTGTGTGTGTAAAGTTGATGCGTTTGTGTATGTGATTAACTTGAATGGTTGCATAATGCTTTCGACAAAAAAGCCATTGATTGGCAAAAGAGGTTAAAAAAACAAAGCAAAGTAACTAACAACTCAATCATGATGCCGTGGAAACAGTCAAAAAAGTTTGGTTCACTACGTCTTGAAAAACTCATGATTGGACAATGAAAAATGTCATGAGTTATCCTTAAGGAGTTTTGATCTTTTTCTTCTACGCAGTAAATCACAAGAAATAAATTTGAATCCTGAAATTACACGGTTGCAAAAATAGACAATGATACGACAATGAGTTCGCTTTGAGACTTTAGTGATAACATGATTAATTCAGAATTTTTTTTTCGTGCAATGTTTGTTTGTACATCTAGATAGTGGGTTCGATCCTCGTTGGAAATTACACTAGTGTGAAAATTAATCCAATTATAAATTAGAAGAGTTTGTACACAATGGACATATTTCTGTTTTTAGAATCCAATTTAATCATGAGAATATCATGGCACTTGTTTATCAAAAAGAGCGGTCAAGAATGAAGTTGAAATAAACGAACATACAATAAATTCAGTAAAAATGAACGGACTATTCATAAATATGAAAAAAAATCTTTTTATCTGTATATCACTCTCTCTTTGTCTGTCTCTGTCACTCTCTTTCTCTCTCCTTCCATTTTCTCTCTCAACAGAGAAAATTATCTCTCTCTCTCTCTCTCTCTCTCTGTATATATATATATATATATATATATATATATATATATAAATTGAAGTCAACACTTAGTGGCGAAAAAAAATTATTGACGCAATCGTCAGGCCACAAAGCCAGTCCGATGAAATTCTAACGGCCTGACGATTGCGTCTAGCATGAAACAGCCTGTCCACTCAAATGTTGACTTCAATGTTCATTTATATTTACACACGTTCTATCTCTGATATGGAGTACTATATCCCATAATATAGCAAAAACTTAATTATATATATATATATATATATATATATATATATATATATATGTATGTATAATTATTTATTTGAAAATTATAACATAGATACGTTATAAAATCACTAGAAAATAGTTATTTTGTGTGAATGATTATGGTGTCTTATCAAGTGATTGTGTTGAATGTAGAAACTATATATATATATATATATATATTGATAATATTAGTGGAAAATATACATACATATGAAAAATATATCTAAAAAATTCCCATTCATGTATATTTTCAGAAAAAAATTTTCCAAGAGGAAGGATCCAGGTAGAACTCAATGTCTAGGACAGAGTAAGGATATAATAAAAAGGCTTAAACACTAATATTCCATGGTCATAATTTATTCCATTGGAATCGTAAATACGATCCAAATCATCATGTTCATTTTCTATCTGTCTATGTTCCTTATCTATCTACATATCTATTTATGCCGTTAGAATTTAAACGGACAGGCTTTGTTGATGTTACCACGTCTACCCATGCGTAAGAAACGAGAGACGCATGTAGTGAAGATTTTTTTAAAGAATATTTTCGAAAGAATATTTTTTTGTTTCAATCTAGGGAAATTCAGCTATATTCTTTTTCTTTTACATTTTCTTTTTCTCCTCTTTACATGGAAAATGGAAAATATTAAAAACATAGAATTTGTAAGTCATTATATAACCCATGTCCCATGTGTTTACATGAAAAGCTACATATTATTAAGTTTCCTAAAAGTAATCATCTATTAAATCAAGGAAATAAACAGACTGTAATATGCAGGCACTGTGCAATGTTTATGTTAAAATATTGCTAATAGATTTTTTCTAAAATAACTTATATGTTACAAATATATATCCCTTATTTCATTATAATAGAAATATAATATTTATTTAATTCATTGATTTTAAATTTACTATTGCCATGTGCTATGACTCATTAAATAAAATAAGTGTATTATTTTAGTATGATAATAATATAATATATAAAATTGATTTAATCCTATTAGAAGCCACTTTAATTCATTTATAAAGGTAAAAATAAAAATTCTAAAAAATGAGACACTAAAATTATTCTTTTTATTGATGCATTCTTGTTAATTCAACATTAAAACTGTTTTCAGTTTTAAATTTGGCTTGGTGTCTTTTCATTGAATAAAGAAGATTGGTCCCAAAAAAATTTGAAATCTCGTTCATCCCTCTTTCTTAACTCTTATATAAAATAATATTTTGCTTTCAAAATTAAATTTTCATCAAAAAGTTAAAACAAATGTGGGAAAAAGTTGTGACCACGGAAGGAAAAAAGGGTTGGAACACGGATTACAGGCAAGAAAGATATATTAAACCAAAAGGTTACAAATTATTATGTAAGTATTCTAGGTCGGAGCTTACTTATGTGCTTAGTGCCCAATATTGGTAGTCGTACGCGGCTGATACTACATTAGAATACTCTCTCTCTCTCTCTTTCTCTCTTCTCTTTCTCTCTCTCTTTCTCTTCTCGTTCTTCAGTGTTATATTTAAATATATTATATAGTCCTGGAAGAGTCCATGTTGTAGGTATGTTAAAAAAAAATTCAACAGTTAAAAAACGTTGTCTAAAAATGGAACAAAACAAAAATCAAATAAACAAAATTTTTCTAATCCCGATGAAAAATATTTTTAAATAAAACTATATATATATTATTATGCTCTACTTTGTATAGTGCAACCTTTTAAAAAATAAAACCTAAAGAACTGTGGATTCAAAACCTGGCTTTTCCTTCTCTTTATTTGGATATTTACAACTCTTATATGGAAAAAAAAACATCATTCTCTGTTGGATCCCGAGCCACATTGGAATCAAAAGAGGAGACAATGCGGACACAGCATCCAAATCTTCATTCAAAATGAACACAGATAAAAACATAAAAATACCATACACAGATTTGAGACCTGAAATAAACAAATTCATCAAGGAGAAATGGCAGAAAATATGGGAAAACCAAACCAAAAATAAACTCCATCAAATAAAACCTACAATAAAACAATGGAAAAGGAACTATGATACCCGAAAAAAAAAGTTCTTATGACCAGACTACGCATACGATATTCACACTTGACTCAATCTTACATCTTGAAGAGGATGGATCCTCCAAAATGCTCCTGCGGAAACAGACTCACAGTGGAGCACTTCATGTTGAAGTGCAGAACCATCTCCAGAATAAGACAAAAATATTATAACCATAAGAGCCTCAAAAGAGTCTTTGAAGAAACAGACATCAACAAGATATACAGTTTCCTTTCAGAAATCGGTATCCATAACAAAATTTTAAAAAATATTTTCCTATTTATAACTTAACCCAATGCCACGATTAATCTCTGCTAAAGTACTTACAAGAGTCTCTAAGGCAGGAATATCAGAATATCTATCTATATCTCGAAGTGTGATTATCAAGCTATCTATCTGATTGTCAAGGTGTAAATATCAACATATATATATCTTTATATCGAAGTATGAATGACAAGCTATCTATCAAGTTATCAAAGCCCGGATATCTATTATTGGCATTAAATAACCCAACAAGGTTGATATACCGTAAAACACAAACAAACAAACAAAACAAGTCTTAGATGTGTGTATCGGGTTTCCTCAGCTGTTTTAGCTTTTACAATAAGCTATTTGTTGGACGTCGTTTAAAAGCCTGAGAATATTGTAGACCTTTGTTAAAAACCTTTCATTTTTGACTTTTTACCAAATCGTTTAAATATATGGAACTGATATCTGGCCTCGGTGTTTTTACCTCATTCATAATATAGGTATAACTTTCTGAAATTTTTCTTGACCTATATGCTAGACGTTTGTATTTGGTGGCATTCGAAGAAATGTGTATGATTTTGCTAGCCATTTATTTTCAACGAGTCTCGCCATCTACGAGAACTGGGAGCAATACATTATAGAGGGTTATAGAGTAATGTGCACATCTTATGAGAATATTTAATGAAGTAAAGGTTAACTCTTGACTTGAAGTGGTTAAGATTGTCGTGATCGAGAAAGCATCCTCTTGGGATTCGCTTCAACAGAGAAGTGGTTCGCCGGAAGAATGTTCTCGAATTGTGTAAATCTTTCAAAACACATTATTGGCGTACCTAGATTTCCAGTTATTTAATTTCTGTCAGGCATCCTCACCTAGACAGATATGAATGCATTTCCCGGGGCTTGGGTGACTGGATGTTATTTCTTCACATTTCCAGAAACTTTACAACAATATTCCTATCTCATTTACCTAATTGTTGGTCATATTTCTGTGAATCATCCAATCAATACTCAGGAGAGATTGGCAGAGACTGACAGGGATGAGATAGTAACACGTTCTAAGGTATCCACCCTGAAAACCATACCACTGACTTTATGAATGCAGTGACCCCACCTTTTAGCGAATGGTTACTCTTCTGGAGGAGAAATGGTGACTGATATAAAAGACAAGATCACTAGTGAACGCAATTCATTTGTGCAGTCTTCATTGCAGAATATGTTTTATTGATCAGATTATCCTGTTCTATTCGGTTGGTGCAAAAATAATGACGTAATAATGTCGGTTTTAGACGTACTTTTTAACGTCAAAAAACGGCATCATTACGTCATTATTTTTGCATCAACCTAATATCTATATGGAGATAAGCTGTAACGGCTTTATCCTATCATAAACCGACTGGTTGCCTTTGTTTGGGTTTTGTTTATTTTTTTTTTCCTTTTGGGGTTGTTTTATTTCAATTAGTGTTCTACATTTTCTGAAGGAGTTTACACCAAATGCCGATGATTATATTAACCAAGAATCGTCGTCGTCGGCATCCATCCGTATCGGAAGACGATGGAGTAGCTCTGTAGGTCCTAAGCGATGGAGTTACATCACCTCTGGTGACTGTGTAGTCCCACTTTGGACCGGCAGTCTCTCAGGCACTTGGCGCAGATGAAACTGGATGACACGGAAACGGAGGTTGTCCTTGCTATTGTCCTGACTATCTTTGCTATCTGCTGATCTTCCATCGCAGCTTCTACTGTCGTGACAAATTCTGATTTGTGGATAAGATCAAGCTGACGGTTGTCAGCCGCGCGGTTTCCCAGGTGTTGGGGTCGATGTCGGCCAGCTTCATGTCTCCTTTGCAGACATCCTTGAAGCGGATCTGAGGTCTTCCAGTTGAGCGGGACCCCTCAAACAGCTCTCCGTACAGGATGACTTTTGGGATGCGGCCAGTACCCATGCGCCGTACGTACCCCAGCCATCTGAGATGATGGCATCAAAAGGAATCAAAATCATAAAAGGAAATAATAATGAAGAGAGTAATAACTTAGCGTTACAAAGATAAATCGCAATATTGATGTGATGAAATAAAACTATGAATTTAATAAGAGTCATACTGGAGTGTATACTGGCCCAGAGTTTTGGGATAGCAAGCCAAAATAATATGATGGAATAAAACTTGCAATGGGAACATCGACAATCCCTGTTGTAGTTGGAGCCCTAGGACTGGTTAGAAAAGATTGCAGTAGACTAATTAAAGGGATTCCTGGAAGTCCATGCCTCAAGGAGATACAAAAAATTGTTCTGACAAGTACAGCCCACACTTTTTACGAAGGGCTTTATCTATGTAATTTTTTTTTTTTTTTTTTTGTCAGTGGAAAATGTCATGATGCCATTTCTAACCTTAGTTCCCTAAGGGACCCGGAAAGAAATGTAAACGTCAGAAATCAAAGAAAATAAACATAATAATAATAATAATAATAATAATAATAATAACAATTATGAAATTGAAACCAAGAATATACCAGTCATAGTCGGTGTGCTTGGAATGATAAAAAAAGGAACACAACAACTCATTGAAAAAAAATCCCTAGAAATCCTAGCTTAAGAGAAATACAAGAAAAATGTCTTGATAAATACAGCCCACATACTAAGAAGAACTTTGTACCGCTAGTGATGTTAGGGTAGTTAGAAAAAAAATCATTAAATGTAGCCATAATAATACACCACTATATGCCTTAGGTCTTTCCGCAGAATTGTTAGGTAGTGTGGCCATAGCAGAAAACCGAAATATAATAGTAACAATAATAATAATAATAATAATAATCTTTCTTAATGACATTACAGTTCCTACAATTTTTTTTTATTGAAAATCAGAATACAAGGACCGTGAAATGGAAATCTCAAAAATGTGACACATGAGGACATCAATAATTCCAGGTGTAGTTGGAATAAATTTAATAATAAAATAGGAGTAATAATGAAGACCCTATTTTCCCTGAGTGTTAAAAAGCAATAATAATAAGATAGATTAAAACTAGTAATAAAATAACAGAAATAATGAAGAGTGTATTTACGCGGTTTAGTGTGATAAAAAGCGAAATAGTCATATGAAATATCATTCGTAATACAATTATAGTAAAGACAAATGTTGTATCACCCCAGAGTTTGGTGATTAAAAAAACAATATGAACACGAAATAAAAAATATTAATTAAATACTAATTAAATTAATTAATAGTAATTAAATTAATTAATAGTAATTAAATAAAAGTTTATTGGTTCAGAATTTCGTGAGAAATGCTACAAAATATTTACATTGATATATTCTTTTTGTCACGTGTAATTTATACAAATCATGTCTTAATATTAAAACAAAAATTATTTTTATTCATTGCAGTACCACGCCCACTCATACCTTTTTCTGATCTCTCTCCTTTTCACACAATGTTCATTATTCCTCAATCTCGGCGTTTCTCGTTTTGCAAGGTAAATGACATAACTTGGCTTTTGTGATTGAGTTACAAATAATGAATACCTCCGCGCAAAAATACCACAGGGAAGAATAATGAAAAAAATGTATATATAGTCTTCTATTTAATCGACGATTCCTTAGGCAATACTTTTCCGTCCTCGGTAAGACGATAAACTACATCCGACAACATGGTATCTGATCTGGAGGTTTTCAGGGGCGTGGAATCATTTCTTAATTACGAATGTTCCCAGGTCCAGCCTGAATGGTAGTGGTAGCACCTGTTAAGATCCCATCTATGGACAAATAGTTAACACCCCAAAAAGGCGCAAAACACTATGAAAGTATAAAAATAGGTTTTTAATACTAGAAATTCATTTTTGTAAAGAATTAATACCAGCATTGAATTTTTGAAGAAAAATTATTATCAACAATACTTTATTACCATCAATACATTTTTAAAGGAAAAATATTACCAACTATACATTTTGGAAAAAATATTACCAGCAATAAATATCTTGTCGGCATTAGGTAACCCATTGAGATTGATATACCATAAAACAAAACAAAACAAAACAAACCAAGGCAATACGTACAGAGATATAGACTTGTCGTTAGAAAGAGAGTAAGGTAAATGTACGAAAATTTGTTCATACATCGTTTATCTGTCTATATTTCTGAGATGAGGTATTATGTCCACTATTTACATTATTCGGACTATTATCCCCATCTTTGTTGCTATATTTATTACAAACTTTCGGCCCTTCAGTATCTGATATATTTCTGAGATGAGGTATTATGTAAACTATTTACATTTTTCGGACTATTGTCCTCATCTTTCTTGCCATATTTATTCCAACGTTTCGTCCCTTCAGTATCTGTCTATATTTCTGAGATGAGGTATTATGTACGCTATTTACATTATTCGGACTATTGTCCTCATCTTTGTCGCCATATTTATTACAACGTTTCGGCCGTTGTACGCTCCGACCTTCACATGGTTGGAATGTCGAACTGAACCCTTTATTTCGCTCACTGCGCAGTTAATAGAATTTTAAAAATCGAGATGCTAGATGTAGTTGTCAAAGACTGGATCGTGAAGGAGACTTTCGTGTTTCAAGAGGAGTATAGCCCAGTAGTGTTTGTCAAAGGATATTCATGATTACGTCTCCCTCAAGTTATTTGTTAAAATATTTTTAAAACAGCTTAATTTTAATGACTTTATGCGAATATATATACAAAGATTGAAAGGGCCGTAAGGCAAGGATGCGTCTTCTCACCTGACCTGTTCAACCTATACAGCGAGGCAAATGAATTGAGAAATGGAAACCCTACCGGGATTATAGCAATGGCGGCCAAAACCTTAACAACATAAGATACGCAGATGACACAGTACTGATAGTAGACAAGGAAAAGAAATTACAAAATCTCCCATAGAAGAAAGTAACGGACAGTGAGAAGAAAGGACTAAGCATAAACTGCAAGACAACAGAATACATGGTCAACAGAAAAAGGATGAGACTGAAATGCGATTTGCAGGTCGGGAGCTGGTACGCGAAATAAACTCATTGAAAGCCCACTGTTTTTGTGAGCGGTGATAGGCGTGTAAATGTCATGGAGCATCTATCGATAAATAATCAATAATATTTCAATTCATTTCATTGAAAATTAAAAATATTTAGATTCAGAGTATATTACATCATGTTATACATGTACATCCTGGCCATTTCTTATTTCCACCTCTTCTAACTTTCGCGGCTAAGGCCCACCATACTACGCACATTGTAGCGAACCACCTTCATTCCCTTCATATTGCATTAGTGAGATGTAACTTCCACTCAAGCAATTTCTTCCCATGAACCGTTGCTTTGTGGAAACGACACTCAAGTCTATGCTTCCTCAATCTCTACAATCATAACCTGTTCTAATCTAGAGAAAACCGTTATCTTCCTCACATATCCCCATAAACTGTGCCACTTAATCTGTAACCCTCTACCTCGAGTTGCTCTTGAGCCTTGTATAAGGTGAACATCAATGTAAAAGAAATGAGACTTGAAGCAATAGAAATGTACGCAGGTGACACAGTGCTGATAGCAGTCACAGAAAAGAAATTACAGTATCTCCTACACAAGGTAGCAATGGAGAGTTTGAAGAAGGATCTAAGGTCATAAACTAGAAGACATGGTTATCAGTAAAGGGATGACCGTGAAATGCGATTTTCAGGTTGGGAACACTGGAATCAAGCGGGCGTGGTAGTTTAATTAGCTGGGAAGCGCCTTGACAGAAGACGGTAAGTACGACGTTGAGATCCGTAGACGTATTGGGATGGCCAAGGACACATTCCAAAAGATGAGCAGAGTATTACGAGACAGGATGATTTCTTTGGTAACAAAGAAAAGAATACTGAGCTGTTAAGTGACATCTGTCCTTCTTTACGGCAGTGAATGTTGGACGATTTCCTCAAAGATGGAGAAGAGAAACGAGGCGACGGAGATGTGGTTCTACAGAAGGATACTAAGGATATCATGGACCAAACGGGTGAGCAACGATGAGGTCTTACAGAAGTTGCAAACAAGGAGGAGGCTTATATTTAATACAAGGAGGAGGCTTATATTTAATATCAGGAAGAGGCAACTAAATGCTCTGGGACATATAATGAGGAAGGATGGCTTGGAGAATCTGATACTCACAGGTCGAATAAAGGGAAAGAAAGACATGGGAAAACAACGCATGATATACCTAGCAGACTTAAGCAAGTAGATGGCAGAACATTGTATGGGGGAGGTGGAGGAAGAAAGTAACTTTTTGAGAGTTGCTAGAGATAGAAGGAGGCGGAGAGCCATGATCGCCTACGTCCTGAAAGGATATGGGATATAAAAAGAAAGAGTAGACACTTTAAGGACTGATTCAGAGATGAATTAAATTAATTTTTAAATGATACTTAGTTAAAACTTTGCAAAAAATTAGTGTTATCTTGTTTTCTCCCCTTATTTTTTTTATTTTGTTTAAGAATTTCACCCCAAGCAAGGCGGGAAGCCACTAGTACGCAAGGGGTTACAGACGATTTGGAGCGACAGCAGATAGGATTGATAGAGGGAAGGATGAGGAGAAGAATAGTGGGTAGATCAAGGCATCTGGGGATGTTGATTGACGTTACATTTGAATAGTTGGAGATTATAGCTCTCAGGGAAACAGGAATAGGGAAGGGAGTTACACAGGCGATAGGTGCGAGATATGAAGCTATTGGAGTAGAAGAGATGGCTACATTTAACAGTTTCAACAGTGAAAGGGTGGGAGCGGAATGCCAGCCTCGTAGGTCGCTTGAATTCGCGAAGTCTGGGAACCAGCGAAAGCAGCTCATCGGAGCAATTACCGTGAAAGTATTTGTAAAAAAGACAGAGAGAGGCGACGGCACGTCTAATGAAATTTAGGAAAATTTACGTTGTCTCGCAAAATGTTTATATTCGTTATGAGGACAAGCCTTTGAGAACTTAATTCATCATATGTTTTAGATCAGCCAGGACCCCTAATTGGATAAAATCCCTCTGGATTATTAATGTAAAATGCACACAGACTAAGGCATTGTTTTAATTAGAAAAAAAACCCCTTAATTACGTTTATGAGTGAAATATATTAACGGTTTATTTTCACTGAATTACAATAATTTATTTTCATTTTTTTTTTTATTTTCATTTTTTTTTTCTATGTGCCGTGTCCTTTTCATTTAGGCGATTATGGCCTCCACCTCCCTTTCCCTTGCAGCTCTAACAAGTTTAAAACATCTGACGCCCCAACCAGACTGTTATCCACTTAAAGCCGCTAGGTATATCATACGTTGTTTTCCCTTGTCTCTCTTTTACATCTATTCGACTTGTGAGTATCAGATTCTCCAGGCCCTCCTTCCTCATTATGTGTCCCAAAATCTTCAGCTGTCTCTTCCAGATATTAAGTATAAGCCTTCTCCTTGTTTGTATCCTCTCTAAGACCTCATCGTTGCCCACCTGATCGGTCCATGATATCCTTAGCATCCTTCTGTAGAACCACATCTCCATCGCCTCGAGTCTCTTCTTCATCTTTGAGGAAATTGTCCAACATTGCTGCCGTAAATTAGTATAATTTATAAGCTTTTTGAATTTAAAATTTTGTCATTTTTAGAGGCGAAGTCATATTTTTATTAAATGAAAACTGTTTCCTAATCAAAATAGGAGAATTTAATTACATGTCTTTATATTTAAAAATATGTTTTATATGACTATAAACGTGCTGATTTTTCTAACTAGAGATGTCCATATAAAAATTAATATTAGAAAATAAGAGGGTACCTATAATAAATTTTAAAAACATTATTGGCAATTTTTACAACAAATGTTTTCATAAGCAAGGCTAAAATACATCAGTACCTAAAATGTAATAAAACATTAGATTACATAAAATATTTTCGTAAATTTATGGATTAGAGTTTGGCAAACAAAATCTATATAAAAAACTGAGTTCATGTATTCGTCAAAAATTTCCGGCCGTTCTGTTGCCATTACTTAAATTTACTAAACATGAGGGGGGAAATAAGTCACTCTACAAACCAGAAACAAATCTCTAAGTGACGAAAATGTACTTTTACGCTGTATTAAATAAAGTAAGCAATACTTTTTCAGTTCAGATTATTGAAAATTTAAATTAAATAATTTTCCTCAAAAAGTACATGTTATTTTTAAAAAATTTTTTTTTTTCAAAATTGGAAATTATTTTATGTTCACATTTGGCTCAAAATGTAATAATTTATAAATTATACTGACATCGAGAAAATACTCAAAATTCGGTTTCAATAAAGTATATTGCGTTTTCGAAATATTAAATTGAATCTATCAGCTTGGAGTTAAAACTATAATTAAAGCTTCAACATTTTTTCATATTTGAAAATATCTTAATCTTTGTTTGACCTAATGTAGATACTTATATAGTTGAATAGAATAATATACAAGAAATGAAAACAGATGGATAGATATGAAGTGTCACATATGTAAAAATGGATATAAAGATAATGACATAAAAATATAGTTTGAAGGGATGATACATTAGGGGTTTATAAAAGCAATAACAGACATGGAGTGAATGTGAATAACAAAATGGAGACTGAGATTGTTCAATTCAGAAGTGTCTTCTGGCAGAACACACTATTCATTCATGATATGAAGAGACTCTCACCATTTGTATTTTGTAATATATATATATATATATATATATATATATATATATATATATATATATATATATATATATATATATATATATATATATATATATAGTTTATGCAAAAGGTAAACCGCATGGGTAGACCCAAGGAGGATGATATCCGGAGAGCTCAATGTAAATTCAGTGCCGATATGTTTGAATAAAAACAGACCACTTTAAGGTTCCATGTAATAAGTTATTTGAACACAACCCCTTTAACAGGGCTCTGGATCATCAGACTTTACTTCCAAAGGTTGAAATGAAAAATTTTTACATGGAATCTTAAAGGGTTTGTTTTTATTAAAAAAAAAAAAAAAATAATATATATATATATGTATATATGTGTGTGTGTGTGTGTGTGTGTGTGTGTGTGTGTGTGTGTGTGTGTGTGTTGTGTATGTATATTCTTCAAGAACGTTCGCTTTCTGAAAATGAGACCCGGGGTTCGAATCTCACCACGTTTGATTAGTCAGGAAGCTGAATTGCTGATGTTATCGGTCTGTAGGGGGAAGGGCGATCCCAGCGTGCGGCACCTTTGGAAAGTGACTAAAAACCATGCCACGGGTTGACCCAAGCCTTGTGAGTGAAATTGGCTAGACGGATTGGGTAGATCGATTGATGTGTTAGCACAACATCACAATTCATCGTGACGAAGGATTTGAGTTTTCTGGCCTTGATCAGATCGCTAATCACGCAAGATAACACGCTCTCTCCCAGAAACTATAAGTAAAGTATGCCCAGCATAGTTGCAGTATAAAACACATGTGGGCTCTGAGGGTGTTGAACGAACACAAATGTGCCTGAGTAAGCGTCTTCAATAGGGATTGGCTAATAGACGGGTATCCTCAAAATAAGTGTGGTGAGATATTAATTATATATATATATATATATATATATATATATATATATATATATATATATATATGAACAGAATGAGTAATATAGGAACAAATTAAAATAGATAGATAGATAGATAGATAGAGAGATAGATATGATAGAGAGATGATATAGATATATAACAAATTGAAATAGATAGATAGATAGATAGATAGATAGATAGATAGATAGATAAAGTACATGATGCCTCGGGGTACTTATATCCGTAAGCGGGTTTCCATGCGCGAGCGCATCTGTACAGCAACCCGTGAAGTGCCTACTTGAAGAAAAGCTCCCAACTATGACTTTCAGAGTTAATCCCCTTTGACTCGGAGGGACTGACGCGGTCAAGATGACCTGGACGAGTGCCACATGGTAGTTGTAGGCTTAGACTGACATCTTTGCGAAATCGGGCACTGATCGATATCTGCTTGAAGGAATGTGATCGAGAAAGGAAGATCGATAGAACTGATAGACGAACTAAAACATGCTTGGGCAAATAAATTGGTATATTTTATCATTCACCTTCCACTGGCCTGGGATCGCCTTCTCTCACTGACTCTCTCTCTCTGTCCCTATATATATATATGTATATATATATATATATATATATATATATATATATATATATATATATAATGACGTAAAAATTTGAAACTTTCAGTATTTCTCTTAACACTGTGCACTAGAATTTTAATTTAAATATATATATATATATATATATATATATATATATATATATATATATATATTATATATATTGCGTCTAGCATGAAACAGCCTGTCGCCTCTGAGTATATGAATTGAATACAAAAACACACAGACATATATATATATATATATATATATATATATATATATATATATATATATATATATATATATATATATATATAATATATAATATATAAGTATAAGAAAACTATAATCGTTCGGAAAATGTTTTTTTGTGTCTTGATTTACAAATGATCAAACGAATACCAAAGGGAAAAAAGGTATATAAAAAGAACCAGGAACATGTACGTCAGCCGAAAATAATCGTCCAGCATACATGTTTATAAGCCATATATATAAAAAAAACCGATACGACTAAGTAAAATAATTTTCAAATAAAGTGCTCAACACGATAAGTATAGAAGACGTAAGTTAAACCTAGAAATATTTATATTTCCTATTAATTAGATTTAGGTGAAATACTTGGTATATATGAAATATATAGTTTTATCTATATATATATATATATATATATATATATATATATATATATATATATATGCAGTACAACTTTATTTCCATTGAATGATATAAGCAATTTACAATTCCCTGATTAGTTTCTTCATGTTAAAATGATAATTCATCAAGGAAGCCACCGTAGTTTTTGATAATTCAAGTACTTCCTTATATAATTATATATTCAAAACATCATCCAAACCAACACTCAACAAAATTTATTGTGAATATAGCAACAACATACTAAAATGCATATAACTTTTAATGCTATTTTACATTTTTATTAATTTTCGGTCAGCTCCCTTGTATTGAATCTCTTGTTTTGTATTTCTTTTGTAACTTTGCTTTTCTGATCCGGGCATCAATGTTTTCAAACTAGGATATTTTTTACTATTCCATTCCTTATCGATGCAGTGCTGAGAGACAATTTCTAGAACATGCTAGAATTTTTAAGAATTAGCGAGAAGTTTCGAAAAACTCTAAATTTCTAAAACTTTCTGGCAATATAGTAGTACAAATACAAGGAACGTAAGCTCAACAGTTCACTTTACTTCTAGCTGTCCAAGTGCGGAGAAGTCGGCTGTGATACATGCATTCTTCAAGAGGTTGCGTCGAATTTATCTAGACGAAAGTGAAAAATTATCTATGCCAATATTTTCTAAAATGCATCAAGGATGCAAGGCATATTCCTGAAAGTAATTTACTCTGTAAGAGTATGATATGTCCCGGAAAGGGATATATTTGTTCGAAGTATCAAAGTGGTTTTGCACTACTGTAACCGGATAGGACTATTTAGCAGGTAACCGTAATGGACTGGTCCTCGTCTTAGTGGTAGGCAATAGGCGTAGTCAATAGGCGTCGTTTCTGTACCTCAATATCAGTCTGTATTTATGGCTGACACCAGCTAATCATATTTCTGTGAGGGGGAACCCAGGTGTATGCATATTCATTACATCAGAGTAAATCGCAAAAACGCCTCACTTCTAATTTTTCTGTGGTTCCATTTGTGTAATCGTTGAATAAATAAATGATACTTTTGACAAATATGCTATTTTCTTCCTACTTTGCATGCGCAAAGAATATTTATCTTTGACAGTTTTTTTTTTTTTCATTGGGAACAGGTAAATTTCAGGAATATCATTATTCTGGTCGCAAAAGCAAAGTTAGATAAAAAAATAGCCATTATTCAAACTCCCTAGGCAGTTTCTATCCAAAGACAAAAAACGTGTTACACGTTGTAGTCATTATAGAGAATCTTTGGGAAAATAATGCCCCGAATACATTCCTAAAATTATGGCGTAGTGAATCTTCTATATTAATTATGGCTTATATCACGTCATTGCAAAGATCCGTGTCCGATTTCATTGTAAATATAAAATGACTGCAACGTGACACGGACGTTTGTTTTGGGACCGATTTCTGGTGAGTTCTAAATTGAAAACTTGCATCTTTCAGTTGCGAGTCAGACGTTGTTGTATTTGTCCACAAATGAATGCCTTATGGAGGATGTAAATCTCTGTGAATTCTGGTAAGCTTCTGAATTTAAAACAAAAAACAAATGAAGGTTTATTTGGATTATACTGCAGCTCTTCGAACGGACGGACAAAAATTCTTTCAAAGTCTTCGTCAGGGTGAATTTAACTTAAACGATTAACCACGCTGGGATGTTGATGAAGATTTTCTGCTAGCCACAGTGGAGAATGAACCGAAGGATTCGACGGTAGAGATGGCTAAGTATCTGAAAAATCGATATCTCGCCATTTAAAAAAAAGCTTGGGTTCGTTTCGAAACTCGATAAATACGTGCCATATTCTTTGACGAAAAAAAAATATAATCAGTCGTTTTTTCCTGCTATGATTAATTTGTTGTTACGCCACGAAAAGCAGAAATGTCAGAAAGAAATGAAAAATGGATCGTTTATGAGAGCAGTCAACCCGAACAGAGCTAGAGCCAATGTTGTGAATTGTACAAAACACGTGGCTAAAAAATGCTTGTATTAAAGGGATGTATTGCTCTCCATTTGGTGGGATTGCATATGAATAATTTACTCTGATCTTCTTCCAGCTGGTGGAACACTGAATGCAAAAAGATATTGCAACCAATTCACTAATCATCAAGAAACATTTTGCCACGAACTCTACACTGGTCACATCGGTCAGACACTCCGACAATTCGTCGCAAACAGATTAGGAATACCTACACCAGAAAGATATCACTTAGTGAATATATCGAGTAACGCGGAAGACGAAATCTGCAAATTTTAATATATTCCCATTCTACCAATGCGTTTGCAAAACCACAAAAAGCAAAAGCTTTTTTTTAATAAAGAAACATTTTTTATCGGCGAGTTTAAACCAATTCATTGAATAAACCAGAAGCACATCCTTCAAAATAGATGCTTTCATATTTTCTTTACCACAGGCGATATATAAAACGAGTAACGCGCCTTATTTTTTTTCATTTGTCCAACGAACAAGACTCAACAGGTGCGAATATGAATATTTACAAAATTTTAGAAAAGCTAAAAACCGTTTAAAGTAAAAAAAAAAAAATTCTGAAAACACATATGTAAAATAATTTAATTATAATATTTCTAGTAAAATATATATATAAATATTATATATATATATATATATATACACACACACAATGAACACACACACACACACACAAACACACACACACACACAATACATATATATATATATATATATATATAACATATTATAATATAATATATATATATAAAATAGGTTTTTTTCCATTATCATATTTTGTCAATACAGCAAGTTTTCTAACAATTTCACTTTTTTTATATATATATATATATATATATATATATATATATATATATATATATATATATATAATAAAAAAGAACATTAAGATATTTTGTAATCCGGTGTTCTTATAGTTATTTTTATTTTTATTAATAGTGCTCAATGTTTAAATTTATTGGAGCATTAATATTATAAAAAGTAATTGATTTAATATATATATATATATATATATATATATATATATATATATATATATATATATATATAATATATGAATAAATTAAATTTTAATAGATAAAGATATAAATATTATCAAAAGAAATAAAATCTTTTTTACCGAATTAGCAATATCCAAATTTTACCGAATTTGAAAGATTTAATTCTTTTTAATATTTATTATATTAATATATATATACAAAAATTTATTAATATATTTTTTAAATATATATATATATATATATATATATATATATATAAAAATATATATATATTTTTGGTATATATATATATATATATATTGAACAATAAAAAAATAAAAAATAAAAAATTAAAATCTTTAGACACACTGGGTTGTAGATTAATATTCTTTCGTTTTTTTTTATTATTATTCCATTTAGATTCCTCGACTAGTTTCGACCAAAATGGCCATCATCAGGAGGAGAAAAATTTCTGCTTGCTGGTAGCAGTGAACTACAGAAATGAATGTCTTTGATGGAGAAAATGAACTTTTGTCTGTAGTTTTCATTTGTTTTTTTTTTTTTTTTTTTTATTTTTTAACATGAATCTTTTAACATTCCTTGTGTTGGTCAAACAGTCTCTTTTAAGTTGTTATTTGAGATAAGAGCTGGATAGATACATATTATTCTGAATTCTCAGGTCAGTTTGACAGTTTTATTGGACCTGGTGAGGGGATGTGTCTCTGTTTAGTGTTTGTGTGTGTGTTATTTGGTTCTTAGGGAGTGAGTGAGTATGATATGTGTAAGCGTGTGTTGCTGCTGTGTGTGTGTGTTATCATTTGGCTCATTAGGGGTGAGTGAGTGAGTATGATGTGTGTAAGTGTGTATATTCGTGTGGGTGTGTGTATATATGTGAGGCCTCCATACCTCCGTTAGATGTCTGTCTTGTGTGGGTGAGAAATGTGGGTAGGTTTTGATTTGTTGACTATCTATATATTATATATTGTTAAATTTATGATTTAGCCCGGCTGGGTATTTTGTTTTTGAACGTTGTATCCACTTATATATATATATATATATATATATATATTATATAATATTATATAAAATGTACTTAATTAAATTTATATATTAAATATAATATATTTAATTATATTTTATATTTCCTTTTTTTAAAAAATATATTTAACAGATATTAAAACTTTTAAAAATGATTACTATGTTTGGTATTCGATCATGTATTTTAAATTCTCTAATTGAATAACACGATTGATGATTTTGATTTTAGAGAAAATCTAACGGTTTTAAACGAGTAAAATCATTTTATTTTTATTTATTTATTATATTTAATACAGATTATTTTAAAACATAATCAGAAGTAAATATAAATATTTTATAAAATTTTTTTTTAACTTTTTTTTTTTTTTTTTTTGGACCTGCTCAAGAATATTTAACAGCAGAAATAACTTCAATTGCTAACGTCTCAAAACTCCTACATTTTTTCCTATCAAATGGATAACGGTGGATAGATATATGTGTTTAAACACAGATTCAGTTTTTGATTGTTTATACAAAAAGCATATAATGTTTTTTTTTATAATTAGTTATATATATATATATATATATAATATACGCAAATATATACATATATACGTTTTTATTTACACATATATATAACACGTGTGTTTATGTATGTTTTTCTTATAACAAAAAGTTTTATTAAATTGAATTTCATTTTGTTTGATTTTTTTATTTTGTCAAATGTCGAGATTGATTGGTAAATTATATAATTATAATATAAAATATTATATAATATTTCTGTATTCTCTCCTCTATATTTTAAACATATATATATATATATATATATATATATATATTCAATATATATATTTTAGCATTTGGAAAGAAGGTGGATTCTATTCATGTCATTTCATAATTCGTTTTAATGCAATTTTTCACTAGTGATCTAATATTTTTTTTCATTATAAACCATATATAAAAACTGTCTGAATATATATATATATATATATATATATATATATATATATATATATATCATATATATATATTGTGTGTGTGTGTGTGTGTGTGTGTATAAACGGACTCTAATATATATATATATGTCATATATAAAAACAATTATGCGCCCATATATGTATATATAAATTCTTAATATATATATATATATAAATGTAAATTATATATATATATAGTTGAGACACACAACATATATATATATATATATATATAAAATGAAAAAGAAAAAATTATGTCTTTTTTTATTGCATGTAAAAAATAGATTTTTGTCAGAAAACATTCCAAAAAATTCTGGAGGAAATGGTTAAAATTATTTAAAATTTTATTATTAAATATTAATCATTAGAGAAATAAAAGATACGGAAATAAATTTCGTTTAAATATATCCTAGTTAAAATGAAGAAAACGTTCACTATCATTTGCGCGTGAAATAAACAATTTATTTATCGCGCCCTGTTTATATTTTTTTTTTTGTTATTGTGTGTGTTTATGTGTAATAAAAAATCCGTGTGTGTTTAAAATTTGATCGGAATTTGTTTCAAAATAAATTAAAAATAAAAGTCTTTAGGAACAAATAAATCATAACAAAACATTTTGGATATTTATTAAATTTCCAAAAAGACATTGTCAAAGATTTTTTTTGTTATTTTTTAAATTAAAATTAATATTTACATCCAATGTTCTGTATTATATTAGTAAACTTTTGTTTTGCCCTTGTTTTATTCTGTAAAATTATCAGATTTAACATAGCTTCACAACACAAATAACACACATATATGACCACATATATATTATATATATATATATATATATATATATATATATATATTCCGGGTGTCACAGCAAAATTGTCCAAATGTTAGATTAAGTCAAACTAACGATGTATCTTGGAAATGATTAAAGATATCTTAAAAAACTTCATTGAACTGATTGGACTCAACTTTGAGCAACAAAAAATGACCACTCGCTGTTAAACAAAAACAGAAGAATTCAAATGAAATTGATTACTCATAGCTTCATCGGAAATATATGAAGGATTGAAATAAAGTTTGTTTCACACACACACACACACACACACCATCACATATTTTATATATATATATATATATATATATATATATATATATTATTTGTAAATTTGTTTAAACAAATAAATTCAAATGATTTCCTCTTTTTATATCTTCAATCTTTTTATCCTTTATTTATTATAAAGGTGCTTCACAAAAAGTCAAATATGATTTAATTGTTTTTGTCTTTTTTCACTTTCCTTTTCTTTTTATATATTTGAAACTTCTCTTTCATTTTCAAATATTATTGATTTGGAGTTTTTTTCTTTTCAAAATTGCTTCATCTTTAGCTATAAGTTATAAACGATGGTTCAATTTTATTATTCTTTGAACTCTAATTTCTTCATTTTTTTTATTTCTTTCGTTTCAACCTTTTTTTTTATTTATTCTGTTCACCTGATGGTTCTTTTTGGATTTTAAAAAATAAGCCAGAGTCGTCTTCCCTTTTCGTTTTCAAAAGTTTCATTCCAAAATTTTTTCTTTTTTCTTCAAACGATTTTTTTCTATTCTTTTTCTAACCTGAATAACTCAAAGTTTTTTTTCTTTTCATTATATATCAAGATATTCGTCCTTTTATCTGAAAATCTGCAAAAGAGAATCAATTCGTTCTTTTTTTTAAGATATTAAACATTTTGTATGGCATGACAATTTTCATTTAATCTACGAATTATTTCAGGTTTAAATTACACAAAATATAAACACAGACAATGCATCAATACAATGGGCATACACATACATATATATATATATATATATATATATATATATATATTTTTATAAGTATAAATGTGTTAATATTGTATTTTTAAATTTAAAATTTAATTATATATATATATATATATATATATTTGTTAATATATATCATAATAAAATATTCATTTTAAATTTTCTTAGTTTTTAAATTGTTAAGAAAATGGGAATATTGAGTTTTGATAAATCGAAACCCGACTGAAATGGCGTCATTTGGGATTCTTCAAAAAGTCAATCCGTTATAAATAGATGGGCTGGATTGTCTTATGATATCTATTTTAGATTTGCTGTAATGGAAAAATACTGAAGAACTGAATTCTGATTTAACGAAAAGTCTTCGAATTATTAGAAAAAACAGACTCGCCCCAAAATTTATTTCCCACATTTTAATATTTGTGCTCAACCCCATTAATTTTTTTCTGTTGAGTATATATTATCATTATTTTTTCTCTGTTTGATTTGTTCTTAAATATATATATATATATATCAATATATATTTATAATATTTATATTTTAATATATTTAATTTTATATATATATATTTTTATATTATGATTTATATATATATATATATATATATGGATAAATTCTATCTACATCGCTCTTGAGGAAAAATTGATAATAAAAAAAAAAAAAAATTAATGATAATTTCGGAGAATTTGAAATTTGTATTTCCGAATGTAATTTTTCTTCATTTATATATTTCGTTGATTTGTTTATATGATAATATATATATATATATATATATATATATATATTATATATAAACATGAAACTTTCATGGGCCACCATCATTTGTATTTGACTTTTACTTATGTGCATATTATCGTCTAAATTATATAACAGAGTAAATATTTACCTCAAGCCAAAATAATGGATTCAAATTCAGTTGAAGAAAAAATGAATTTTAAATGCTTGGTATAATAAGTTTATATAATTTCTTACTGTATATCAAATACAGTGTGTATATGCTAAATAATTATTGCCTTTTTCAAACCTTTTAGTGTTCAAATGACTATCATGTTGAATAGCTGCTGCTGTACATCATGTTTTTAATGTTTTTTTAACACCAATTTTGACAAAGTAAATAAATATAAATATATGTTTCATATTATCTGGATTTTACTGTTTGTTCTGTGACCTTGTTTGTTGCCAAATATAAGTTCTTTGCCCAGGGGTCCATAATGCTTTTAAAACGGCAAAATTAATTTCTTTCAATGAGAACATCGTTAACAACTTTGCACCGTGGGTTTTAGTAACGTTTAAAAAACAGTAACCAGTTAAAATATTATTCCTTAAATCAAATTGAAATTTTTGAAGGTTTTTTACACTCTTCTCCATATTTTCACAAGAATATGCAACTCTTCCAAATTGGATAAAATACTCAAACAGAAAAAAATCTATGATTTACAGTTTTTTTTGAAATGATTATTTAATATAATTAAAATGCCATTTAAAATTCTCATTGTTCAGTTTCTGACCTTTGATTGTCTTATTTTTTTTTTTTTATTTCATCCGTAAAACAAATGATGAATATGGTATAAAATAACAGATTTTTCATGGAATAAATAAAAAAATATCTGATAAATATAAATAAACTGAAATGGATAATTCTAGCTCAAGATCTATTTATGTATTTATATTCTACCAAATAAATTTATTGCTTATGTTCACAAAGTTTATAAAATTTCATTGATATATATATATATATAAAATATATATATAAATATATATATAATATGGTATAAATGAATAAATTTATATATGTTATTCATCTATTTGTGAATTTAAAAACCCATTTTGTAAGTAAATGTTGTAAAAGGGATGTCATTATATAAAATATCGATAATATATTCCATATATATATAAATTATATATTTTTATATATATATATATATTTCTTGAATAATGAGGCACGGTGGAGTAATGGATATCGGCTTGGATTGAGGAATCGTAGAGCCGAGGTTGAATCCATTAGATTCACTTACGTGCTAATACTCTTGGGAAAGGTGTGAATCCTCTTCTTCTCCCTCCAGCTATGGGTAAAATAGCAGGATAGACTGGGTTCTATAGCCTTGGATGGCAACTGGTCTAGGAGAAGGACAACTCTGAATTCAAAACCCGCGGAGGGTCGTTTAGGGACCTTGTGGCACTTAGTTGCACCAGGTCTCTGTATTCGGCCCTTCAAAAAGTGTGGATGGTCCTGCACGAAACTTTCACCACTATAATCGAATCTCATGTACCGGTGTCGTGCTGTCAGTTTTCTACAAACTGATCTGCTTGACCCTCATACATTGAATGCGACGGGAGAATCGATTTATATATATATATATATATATACAGAGTAAGAATATAATATAAATGTCTCAAACACTAATATTCCATGGTTATAATTTATTACATTGGAATCGTAATTGCGATCCAGTACGATTCAAATGTAATAAATAATAACCATGGAATATTAGTTTGAGCCTTTTATATATATATATATATATATATATATATATATATATATATATATATATATATATATATATATATATAATTATGCTATTATTTTAAGGGATAGGTAGGTAGATAAGATGTAATCAGTAATAATTCTTCTCATTAACCTCGCAACATTTCGAAATTAGTTTTTTTTTTATCACTTGAAGGCGTAGAAAGAGTGCAAATATACAGATGGGGAAAAGTTAATTCTTAAAGAACGTGTGTTGAGTAAACTATATGCAAAAAAGCATATTTACGCATCGCCTCTTCGTGATTCTGCATGTTAATTACGGCAATAAGGAAGCACTCTCTGCAATATAATTAGCCATTTCTCTAACGCTAAAGAATTTCGATAAAAATCTCTCAATACAGATTTTTCTCGAATTTCAAATGTGTGAATATATTTTTCTATTCGTTTTCTTGCTTGCCGTCGAATGATAAATGAAAGATTTCATGAGAGAATTTCAATAATAAACATGAACATTGCCTGAATAGATTGCAATTGCTGCCGTGTAGGGAAAGACAAGGAAGTGAATAGAATTGGATGACATAACGTATTTGGTTTGGAAAGAGAAAACGAAAATGTTGACCGCGAATATACTTAAATACATTAAATCCTTTCAAGAATATGATTTAGTGAAATCTCCGGGTCGATTACAAGAAAAATATCACAGCGGTTGGAGATAAATAAGTTTAAGCCACCCATTCTCTCTGATTCTCTACCTCTCCCTCTGATTCTTTCTCTCCCTCATACAGACACACACATACACACACGATCTATCTATTTATCTATCTAATACTGTCTGTTCATTATCTATCTATCTATCTATTTATTTCCCTATCTATCAGTCTATCTCTATTTATCTATAAATATATGTTCGTTTCTGTCGCAGATTATTCATATCAGTCTATAAATGTTTATCCATATATTTTACTCTTTACTTATATTATCCATTTTCGTGTCTCTCTGCTTGTCTTCTTGTCTATCTATGATGTGGAGGAGATAAATATAAGGTTGTCCCAAAAGTTCGTAAACACTTGCGAAAAATTGAATTTTTGTGCAACACAATCCAGCAGAATCGAGACAAGCGATGGGTTCAGAAAGGGCAAGAGACACCGTCGGTTCAAAAAAAAAAGATCGATTCGTCAAGAAAGTCATGTTGTGCGTTTGGTGGAACTTTGAAGGAATCGTGCATTTTGAGTTGGTTCCGAATGGTCGTGCCAGCAGTGCCAAACTGGAGCGGGTCTACGAAAAGTTGAAGCAAAAGTACCCGGCTCTGATCAACCAAAAGCATGCTTTGATGCAGCAGGACAATGCCAAGCCACACACCACCAGGAAGACTAAAGACAAGTTTGAAGAGCTGGACGGCGTTGAAGTTTAGCCACATCCAGCCTACAGTCCTGACTGTGCTCCATCAGATCACGGCCTTTTCCGCTCAATGCAACACTTCCTGAAGGGCCGCCGATTCGACTCGTTTGATGAAGTCGAGGAAGCGTGTCAAGAATTCTTTGATTCGAAGCCAGCTGAATGGTACTTTCAACAGATCCGAAAGCTTGCAGATCGATGGCAGAAAGTCTTGGAAAATGATGGTCTTTATTTTAAGGAATACTTTTTGTTATTTTTGTTATTACTTGGCGGTTGAAATTTCAATTTTTTGCAAGTGTTTACGAACTTTTGGGACAACCTAATATATCATATCTTTCGCCGTTTATTCCTGTGTATCTACTTACCTTGGTCTTTGTAAATCTATCTATCTTTCGATTTATCTATTTCTTTCTCTATCGATCAGTCCATGTCTTTATCTATCTATCTATTTCTTTCTCTATCGTACTACCAATTGGTCTCTTTATCTATCTATCTATCTATCTATCTTTCTATCTATCTATCTATCTATCTATCTATCTATCAATTTCTTTCTATATCCAACTATCAATCGGACTCTTTATCTATCTATCTATCTATCTATCTATCTATCTATCTATCTTTTTCTTTCCCTACCTATCTATTTCTTTATCTATCAATCGGCCTCTTTATCTATCTATCTATCTATCTATCTATCTATCTTTTTCTTTCCCTGTCTATCTATTTCTTTCTGTATCTAACTATCAATCAGCCTCTTTATCTATCTATCTAACTATCTATCTATCTATCTATATATATATATATATATATATATTTCTTTCTCTGTCTAACTATCAATCGGTCTCTTTATCTATCTATCTATCTATCTTCTATCTTTCTTTCTCTGTCTAACTATCAATCGGTCTCTCTCTCTCTCTCTATCTATCTATCTATCTATCTATCTCTATTTATATGTTTCATTCTCTATCTAACTTTCAATCGGTCTCTTTCTGTATCTATCTATCTATCTATCTATCTAATTTTCAAACTATCACAGTCGTCGGAGACAAAGAAGTTCATCCATCTTAAATATGCTACCTGCTATGGAGCTGGGCTGATATTTCATAGCTTTTCTGTGTTTTTAATGGAGTTTCAATTTTTCAGAATACTTTCTTTCGCTTTTGGAAACTATCTTTGTCATTCTAATATGTCTTCAGATTCCTGCGTTCCCTTTTCTGTCTTCTGTTAAAGGACCGCTTCATATATATTTTTCCTTCTGCATTTATCTGATATATAAACTAACTGCCGTAAACGCACATTGATTTCAGAATTTCAGTAGATAAGCTGCCTCATCAACCGGCCAGTCACAATTTTTGTGTGTCGGTTACAATTCATCAAGAAAGCCGGATGTAATTAGAATGTAGTCTAAAGAGAATTGACAATTATTCGGCACGAACTTGAAATCTACTGGGACGCTGTTTGTTAAGAACTGCAAATGAATTTTAATTAGGAGAGAAGAGACTTCCTTTCTAGAGGACGCGTGTCTTCACCTCTTATTTTCAGATCTCCCTCTTTTTGTCATCAATATATTCAAAGAATATTATCAGCGCAAATTTATACTTAAATTGCAAAATATACAAAGAGAAAAGACGCATGCACAAAGGCAAATACTTCAGCATACACAAGCATGATTGTAACTGGAGGAATACAATCAATCATTACATCACTCTTTTTGTTTTTAGCCTGTCTAAGCTATAGGTACGTAAGGGAAAGAGCAATATTAGCCGTTTCTTTATAAGGAGACGTTCGGAATTCATCTGTTCTCATCTCCAGTAGTTATGGAGATTTTATAAGGAGACTTTCGGCATTCATTGTCTGAGTATCCAGTTGTATTTGAGATGCGCTTTTTCTCTCACCCTGTCATTAAAATGTAGTATCTGTTCTCCTCATTAATAGTTATGGAGATTTTTTTTATAAGGAACGCTTCGGCATTCATTGATCGAGCATCCAGTGGTACTCGCGGTACTGTTTTGTCTCTCGCCTTGACATCAAAGTGTTAAAAACATCATCTCTAATATTTATGGAGATTTTTGTAAGGAATCCTTCGGCATTCATTGATCGATCACACAGTGCTTCTCCATTTATATTTTTTTTCTTTCTCCCTGACATCGTAGTATATGTTCTCTTCATCTCTAATGGTTATTGAGTTTTTTATAAAGAATCCTTCAGCATTTATTGACCGAGTATCCAGTGGTACTCGAATTACGGTTCTTCTATCAGCCTGGCATCAAAGTATAGAATCTCTTCTCCTCATCTCTAATAATTATGGAGATTTTTATAAGGAAACCATTTGCATTTATTGATCGATCACCCAGTGCTTCTCCAGTTAATCTTTTTTTTCTTTCTCCCTGACATCGAAGTGTAGTATATGTTCTCTTCATCTATAATGGTTAGGGAGATTTTTATAAGGAACCCTTCGACATTTATTGACCGAGTATCCAGTGGTACTCGAGTTACGGTTTTTCTATCAGCCTGTCATTGAATGTAATATCTTTTCGCCTCATCTTTAATAGTTATGGAGATTTTTTTATAAGGAACCCTTAGGCATTTACTGACCGATCCTCTAGTGCTATTCGAGTTTCGCTTTTTTTCTCTCACTGGCATCAAAGTGTAGTATCTGTTCTCCTCATCTCCAATAGTTATGGAGATTTTTATACGGAATTATTCGGCATTCATTCATTGCTCACCCAGTGATTTTCCAATTACGCTTTTTTTCCTTCTTCCTGACATCAAAGTGTAGTACATGTGCTCTTCCTCTCTAATGGTTATGGAGATTTTCTAAACGTAGCTTGGATTTGGCACAAGGCCGCAATTATGGTGTATCCAATGAGGATCGAACTCACTATTCAGTCATTTCAAGCTTAATATGCAAAATTTAAATATTAAAGACGGAATTATTTAGAAACTTTTGTCACACTTGGGAGTAAATATTTTCAAGTCTTGTTTTATGTACCATGTCATTTTAGAATGTGGGTGGTCATGACTCTCCACAACTACCTATCTCTTGTCTCTCATGTCCTACCATAGATTTACAAAAGTTACTTGATGTTATTTCTCTTGCCTTCAGTAGTTCTACTTGTTTTTGTTCTCTCAGCTGAAGCCAGAGTTTAAACTTATAAATCTTTGGGTCAAGTTATATTTTTGGATCAATCAACCAATTCTTTCCTCCACTGGGCGATGTGTACTCAAGGAATTAAATAAAACTGAGATATCCACTTGGATGATCATGTCTCTTTTCAATTCATGATTGCCCAAGTATATTTTTATGTAAGTGAATGTAACAAACTTGGCTGGAATTTGAACTTGGCTCTCCAATTTCTCAGACTGAACCATTACACATTATACTGCACACACATATAAGCTTGATATTTCTACCCATGTAGATGCTAACGTTGCTCGATGCTGCTTAACTTCTGTGATTGGATGAGAACCGGCATTTCAAGCTTAATAAGCATAATTTAAATATGAAAGTCGTAATTATTGAGAAGCTTTTGTCACATTTGGGAGTGAATATTATGCAGTCTTGTTTTATGTAGCATGTCATTTTAGCGTCTGTCTATATTTCTGAGATGAGGTATTATGTACATTATTTACATTATTCGGACTATTGACCTCATCTTTTTCGCTATATCTATCACAACATTTCAAAGATGAGGACAATAGTCCGGATAATGTAAATAGTGTACATAATACCTCATCTCAGAAATATAGACAGATACTGAAGGGCCGAAACGTTGTAATAAATACATCGACAAAGATGAGGACAATAGTCCGTATAATATAAATAATGTACATAATCCTCATCTTAGAAATATAGACAGACTCTGAAGGAAGAAGGATGATTAGGACAATTGCTCAGAGTCATAGTGTTTAATGCGGGTGTCCCCCAGGGGTCACCACTCGAACCAACCTTCTTTGTGATCTTCATAAATAATCTCCCGAAGAATATACTCATAACATTTGTAAATACCTATGCCGATGATATGACTCATTATCAGTAGATACTCTGTTGATGTCAGACTAAAAGAAGAACTAAAATATAAACTGCGAAAGATGTCTTTCAGAAACTAAGAAAGATCGCGAACTTTCGTTAAAAACAACAGAATGTGTGCTCGACGGCTATCTAATAAGGAAATTACTCAATTTATTTTGGAAGAAAAAATGATAAGAACACCTGAACAAAGATGATATAAGGTGTTATGGGACCTTACCCGTAATAACATAATGGACTATTCCATACGTAATAAATACTGCGCCTCAAGAGGAAGCAGGGAGTTCAGTCCGAAGTCGGCGACCGGCTGATCGATTGAACTATCTGCCTTCGGGCGGGGAGGAACCCGAACGAGGCTACGCCGAAGAGCGGAGTCTCTTTCGGGGTGGTAAACCGACCCTGAACCCGTTTATAGGGGTTCAAAGGGCATATTTTTGGCCGAACCCACGGGCTCGGAGATCCCACGTTAAACCGGCCTTGTGCCACTTGATGCCCTCGTGGTGGGGTGAATAATACCGTTCAGTCTGAAGTCTGGAGTGAAGTCCGTCAGGAGTCTGTCAGTCAGTCAGAGCGAGCGAGTCAGTCAGTCGAGTCAGAGGCAGTCTGAAACAGAGTCGCGTTCAGACAATTACTACTAAACCTGATTGTTCGTACTAACACTTTCTACCTCTCTGTATATATTCCTGTTTGTAATATATCTGTGTTATTCCATATTCGTATTCGAATTCTTTATTGGTTCTACCTTTGTCTATCACCGTGGGACAAGGAACTGGACCATAACATAAGGAAAAGAAGATTAATAAAGAAATGTATACTTATAATCAAAAAGAAACAGTAGATATTGATAGCGTATATACTCAGGAAAGAATGTGTTGTGGATTCCGGGTTGAAATCCGATACCAATAAATAACAAACCCCAGGAATTTATATATAAAAATAATGTATTAACATAATAATACAAACTGGTAAAGCAGGTTAGTAGTTCCAGGAATGTGGGTTAGTAGCAAAATATATATACAGTCTTTGGTATTGAAGTATGAATTCTGACTGAGTCTACGTGCTCGCTCACTGTGACTCCTACAACGCTTTTACCTCACCCTCACTCTTCCGGTTACCTACAACCTTTTATTATGTCACTCTGGACTCGACTCCTCGGTCTCGCACTCTCTTGCCCTCGTCTCGCTCTTGCAGTAGTATATGTATATACTGGGTGAGTTCATTTATATAAAAACGGGTGGACCCCTCAACAGAAAGCTTGGAGAATTTGACACGCATGTTATATTAAAAACAGAAGTTCGAACCTCTAAAACCCTCGATGGTCAGAGTTTGGCGATTGATCTCTTAAGATCTTGCATAAACTACTCAATGGTGTAAAAACTGGCTGGTAACATTCAATGCCTCGAGGGCTAAACTAGTCAGATTCCATAATCGCCAAACTACTACCAATTAGGATCAAAGGTGATGTTCTCGGAGAAACACCTTGCTTTGACCTCGAGTGGGACACGTACATACGATTCATTGCTAAGGATGTGGGTAAAATGGTCGGCTTTGTGTACCACTCCAGTAAGTATCTGACACCTCCTGATATGCACTACCTTTACAAGGTCAAAAGTGGAGTATTGTTGTTATATTTGGTGGGGGCTGCTTAGATCTCACTCTCCAGCCTTGATTGAGTTCAAAAGCGTCTTCGAGCCCTTAACCTCTTTCAACCTCTCTCCCACAGGCGGAATGTGGCAAGTCTTTCGTTGCTTTACCGCTACTTTCACGGAAATTGATCGGACAAACTATATTCCCTGGCCCAGCCAAGACAAAACATCACGGCAAAAACACGCCATGTCACTTACATAGTAACAAACCACCCTAATTCTATCCATATTCCATCGGCGAGCATAAGTCCACTCGTAAAGTTTCTTCCGAGAACCATGTGCAATCGACTCTCAGCAGGATATTTCCTCAATCGCTACAGTCTTAACCTGTCCAAGCGACGGTTCACCGTTATCTTCCATTTCTATACACAGAAATGACCTTCAAACATAGCCGCCTACTTCGAGTCGCCATCGGGCCTTGTAAAGGGTGAATTTTACTGTAAAAACAAAATATTTATAGAAAAAAACAAAAGGAAACCCCGTTACCTCGGTGAGAAATTAGCTGAAGTCTAGAGTCAGCTAGTTCTTTTCGGGTTGTCTCTTAAGTTAATACACCCAGTCAGGAAGATCGGCGGATACAGTGACCTCTTCGAAATGAAGTGCGGGTACGCTTCCACAGAACTGGGTAGGTTTCTGCCGACACGTCGCGGACTCGGCCGACAACCTGCATCAGGCCGGCAAGGAAACATCTCGATGTTTTTAAAATAAATTTAAAAAAATGCAAAATCCTCATAGGAATAAAGTGAAATGTAATTTAGTCGAGTATCAAAGTCAGGATTATTGGTCGGCGCAGCTATCAACCCGTGGACCAAGCTCTAACCCGTGTCCGCGATTTGTGCTAGAGAACCACCTGGACTCGTGGAAGCTTACCTGCACTGCGCCTTAGGGTGGTTGCCGCGCCCGTTAATCATTTTTGTTTGGTTTCGCTTGCCTAATATATTTTATTACTTGTCTTAGTTATTTTTGCGTGTGTATTCCTTTAAACTTATATCTATTATGTTATCTAGGCTATTTCTTTGGTTTGTTTTCGTTCCTTTTGGTTCGTTTTGTTTTCCATTACGGCATATCAACCTCAATAGGTTATTCAACACCGGCAAAATTTTCATTGCTAGCAATGTTTTTTTTTTCCAAAAATGTATTCCTGATAATATTTTCTTTTTCCAAAATGTATTTTCTGGTAATATTATTCTTTTCCAGAATGTATTGCTGGTAATATTTTTCTTCCAAAAATGTATTGCTGGTAATATTTTTCAGTCAAAACTGTATTTCCGGTAACATATTTTACTTAAAAAATATATTGCTGGTAATATTTTTGTTTACTTCAAAAATGTATTGCTGGTAATAATTTTTTTCTTTAAAAATGTATTGTTGGTAATATTTTTCCTTCAAAAAATGTATATTTTCGGTAATATTTTTTTTAAAAAATGTATAACTGTGTCATATTTTTTTTTCTATTTTGTATTGCTTGAAATATTTTTTTTCCTTCAAATATGTATTGCTGGTAATATTTTTTTCTTCAAAAATGTATTTCTGATAATATTTTATTTTCCAAAATATATTTTTTTTTAAAAAAAAATAACATTTTTTTTTTTTAAAAGTATTGCTAATGGTAAAATTTTTCCTTCAAAAATGTATTCCTTAAAATTTTTTTAATCAAAACAACATTATTGCTTTTCCCTCACATTTTTTTTTTTCAAAAAATATATTGCTGGTAACATTTTTTTCCTTCAAAAATATATTGCTGGTA
This sequence comes from Acanthosepion pharaonis, assembly GCA_903632075.3. Lineage (NCBI taxonomy): Eukaryota > Metazoa > Mollusca > Cephalopoda > Sepiida > Sepiidae > Acanthosepion > Acanthosepion pharaonis. Next base: position 372,337 of record CAHIKZ030002743.1, on the reverse strand, counting down.
ACATTTTTTTCCTTCAAAAATGTATTGCTGGTAACATTTTTTTCCTTCAAAAATGTATTTCTGGTAACACTTTTTTCCTTCAAAAATATATTGCTGGTAAAACTTTTTTCCTTCATAAATGTATTGCTGGTAACATTTTTTTTCAAAAATGTATTGTATAAAATTTTTTTTTTTTCAAAAAATTATTTTTTGGTAATTCCTAAGATTTTTCTTCAAAAATGTATTGACAGGTTTTATTTTTCCTTTCAAAAATATATTGCTGGTAAAATTTTTTTTTTTGAAATGTATTGCTGGTAAATATTTTTTCCTTCAAAAATGTATTGCTCTGAAAAAACAAATTTTTCCTTCAAAAAATATATTGATGGTAACAATTTTTCCTTCAAAAATGTATTGACAATAACATTTTTTTTTCAATTCCTTCAAAACTATTGCTGGCATTATTTATTTTATTTCCTCCCTCAAACAGTATTCTTGTTTTTTAAATCAAAATTTCCTAAATATGGAATCAGAAATAAGTTTAGAGGACAAAATATTTCGTTGTATTCACGAATTAAAAATTCGACTTAATAAGAAATAAGGTGGTGGTTTCTTTTCAAAAAATTTCTTAGAAGAATTTTATTTATATCCTTCTCATATTTCTTGGACTTGAAAATTTTGTGCCTTCCTTTTCTGAAATATTGAAAATTAACATTTTTTTGAACTGAACAGTTTTGTTAATTTAAAAGGTTTTAAATTCTCATTCAAAAAAAAATGTAATGGGATATCTCATCTAATCTTATTTTTAGATCTTTTTTCATTTTTGTAAACCTTGTTTATATTGTTTCCATGGTTACACATTTCTACTATTGACTTAACACATTGAATTAATATGTCATTAAAATTCAAGAACCAACAAAAATAAAAATAAGATATTGTGTCTTTCATTTTTCAAAAAAATGAGTATTAAATTTAATCTTACTTTGTTTGGTGCTTTCTATTACTGAACTTTCTGTTATTATTTATTAAAAAGTTTGATTTATTACCTGTTCTTCATGTTAAAATTTGTTCTCATTTGTTATATTTACTTAATTAGCGTCTTTTATTTGTATTCATTTCTATCCTGAATGAACTAATGAAATCCTTGTATTTAGCATATTGTGTGAATTTTTTCAATAATCAAAATGTCCATTTCAATATTTTTTTTTTTTCTCAAATCTGATTATATACATTTTTATTCTATATAATGATATGTCAGAATTATTGTCTATCCTCCAATAATTTGCAATGTTCAAATCATTTCAATTTGCTGTAAAATAGTAAGATTTTTAAACCAACCTGGCTGCTGATTATTTTTCAAATTTTGCTGAAATGATTGAGAAAGCTGCTGCATCTTTAGTTGTTTTTTTTGAGAAAAAAACTTGACTTTTCATTTTCATTCATTTTTCATTAATTCAGAATTTATTTCTAAAAATTTGCTTATTTATTTTTAAATTTCAAAACGAAAAAACGTTTTTATTTCAACAAAATATTTTAAAAATATGTAAATAGTGTAAATAATGCCAATAAATAATAATCGACTTTTGTTTTTTGAAGTTAAATATCGACCAGGAATATTTTAAACATTATTCTTCTTTTTGAATTTTTCTAATACATTTTTTTTTTGGATTGGCCTTCAATAAATTTTAAATGTATGTTATAAAAAATTCTTCCTAATCTGTTTCTTTTTGCCGAATTTATTGTTTTATTCTCCTGTATGTTATTATTTTTCCTTTTTCTGATAATATTTTAAAAATTTTCATAAAAAATTTTATCTTTTCGTTTTCTTTTTTTTTACCCAAAAATAATTCAATAACATTTTCAACGCTGGTTCGAATTCATTTTAAAATATAATAATGAATGTTGGATTGATCCTTATTTTTCGATTTTATTCCATATTATTTTTTATTTAAAATCCTAAATTTTGTCTTATTTACATTATTTATATGAAATGTAATTTCATCAAATCATTTTAATACCATAATACTTCTGAATAATCCTTCTAGCAATATTTTCTAATTCATTGTTCCGGAATCGGTTATCAAAAATAAAATCACATTGTCCCAATTTAAAAATATAGGGTTCAGTTTCAACTTTTCACCCATTTTTGTTTTTTGAAAGAACGTAATTTTAATATCAAAAATGAATACCAGAAATTTAATATTTTTTTAATTTTGATTTATATTTTGATATACAAGAAAACTTTTGTAAAATTTGAACCAAATGAAGATAGGAACAAATTTATCAGACATCGATCGCTGAACGACGTGCCATATAAATTAAGTTTTCTATAATTTAATCATATAGGTTTAAACTAAAATTTATCGAAAAATCTATTTTATCATCCAAATATCAAAATATTGAATATATACAGTTCAAATTCTTCAAAGTGATTTCTGGTCCTCTAAAAATGATTAATCCATTTACACTATTTCTATATTTAGGTTTTTTTTTTTTTATTTTATTTGTCAAAATAAAATAAAACGAACATTTTTCCCATTTGAATATATTTGTTTGTAAATTCATCCAAAATTTGATTAATTTTTGTTTTATTAATAAGATCTAGAGATAAAGAAAAAGAAAAAATCAAAATTTCTTTTAAATACGGGTATTAAATTTTTTTTTAAAAAATTCAAAAGTTCAAACATGGATCACCTTATTTTTCCTTTTTCTTATTTTCTATCATTCTTTCTCTCTATAATTTTTTATTTTTTATAAATTTTGAAAATTCAAAATTTAGAACCATTACAGCCAGACTATATTCAAAATATGATTTGATTATAAAATTAAAGAATTTTGCCGAACCAAACACACTTTTTTTTGAAAGAAAAAAAAACATATTATATAGAAACTTGGGCACATAGTGAATTTGTATTTTTTTTATCCCTAAATGACATTTAAAAAAATCAATAATTAATTTAAAATTTCATTCGTTAATAGATCAGTTTAAACATAAATGTAAAAATTTGTCTATTTTTATTTAATTGATATTTTCTAAATTTAAAATTACTGGAACTCGAACTTGGAATTAATCGTCCTATTTTAAATATCACAAATAAATGTCACACATATATATATATATATATATATATATATATATATATATATATATATAAATATATATAACTTTGTGGAATTTCATAAAAAATGCATATATGAAACATCTATTATTATTTTAAATGCGATGGATAAATAGTCGTTTAAATTTATATAAAAATTGTTGGAAATTAACGCTGATATGCAATTTTGTGCCATGATAAAATATATAATTTTTTTAATATAAATATTTGCGATGGATAAATTCTCTTCTAAATATTTTTAATTTTTAAAAAAACAATGACATCATATAATTTTAACAGAATATACAGTATAAATTTTAAATTGTCCTGTCAATGAAAAAATGAAAATTAATAAATTTTATTTCTTTTTTAAATAGATATAATTTAATTATGGATAAATAATATACTATAATGATATAAAAAAAATATATAATCACATTTTAAAAGATATAACGGATGGTGATGGATAAATTGTCATCTAAATTATTCAAAAATGAAAATAACACTGACATCTCATTTTAACAGATATATTTATCAAAATTACACAAAAATATCTCGAAATACTAAAAGTAAATTTATTCAATAAAATCACCATTGGCTTCAACCACAGCCTCCAGACGACTTCTGAATCTCCTGCAATCTTTTCTGGACGGTCTCCTTGTTTAAAGTTGGTGAATGCTGCCATAATCCTTGACTTCAGTTCATCTTTGGTGTTACAAGGAGTTTTGTTGGTCTCTCACTCAACTGTGTCCCACACATAATAATCAAGGGGGTTGCAGTCTGGGGAGTTAGGTGGCCAGATGTAAGGGGTGATGTGGTCACAGAAATTGTCTGACAGCCATGACTGGGTTCTCCTGCTTGTGTGGCATGGTGCAGAGTCCTGTTGCCAGACATAGGGTCTTCCAGCAGCCACCCTCTTGACCGAGGGCAGCACTACCTCCTCAAGGCACTTGATGTAGGCCTCTGTGTTGAGTCTGAGGCCCTGTGGGACCAACAAATTCAATGGAGTTCATTTTATCAGAACATCACTAGTGATTTTTCAAACACCTTCGTAATCACCATTAGACTCATCCAACTCTTTTTTGAATCCTCTGCACTGTCCTCAGATTGACATCCAAACACTCTGAAATGTTCTTATTGGAGCTTCCAGCATGAATGCCAAGCAGTACAGCATGCCGTTTACAAATTTCTGGCAGAGTGAATTGCATCATGGTGTTCTTTTTCTCACAGACGGTGCCCAACTGACCCTACTATACTGTACACTCAAAAACAAACAACACACATGCGTGAAATTAAGAATATAATATGGCGAAAATTTACCCATCAACCCTGTATATATATATTCTGTGTGTGTATGTATGTATAATATAAAAAAAAGAATAAATCAAAATTGGTAAATAAAAAACTTTTAGTAAGTGATACCATCTAACATTGTCATCATGAAAAACTTTTTAATTCCCTCAGATGATATGGAAATAAATACCCACCTTTAATACATTGGTTATCCAAAAAATATGGATAAAAACTAAATAAATATATTTTTCTATAAATTTTTTAATGCGGGGTAGTAAATTTATTTTTATATTTTTTATATATCTTTTTTATAGTATTCAACCCTAAATATTCAAATGAAATTACTAACAAATTGGCAATTTTTTTGAGGAAGAAAGATTCAAATTAATTCTTAGAGTTCCAAGATGAAAGTTTATTTCTTTCTTTCCATAGATCAAGAAAACATGGATTATCGATTGATATTATCTTTGAATATTATGGCGATTATTAGATATCAGGAAATTGGATAAAGGGGGATGAAAAACAAACAGACGAAAAATGCGAGACATGAAGCTATTTTATTAAAAATATATTGAATATTCCCTAACCAATAATTTCATACAGTAAAAAGGTGATTTATTAGATGCCAACCTAGTTTGAAACTGTTTTTTTAAATGAAGTCTGATGGAACCAGAAAAAGCAATTGGTTCAAAATTTAATTCATCAAAGTATTCAAGAAAATTCAGAGAAAATTTCCTTTTTTAAATTAAAAAAAATATATATATATATATACACCAGGAGTGAAAATTAAAATATTTATTTTTTAAATAAAACAGAAAAATTTATTTATTTTTGTAATTTTCGAGATTTCATGGATATGAGATTTAAGCGTTTTAAGGATGAGGTTTTATAAAAATTCAGTATGATTTTCATGATTTAAAAGAAAAAATCTTTAACCATTTAATTAAATAAATTGATTTTATTTTTCAACATTATATAATTTATATATATATATAGATAAATAAATAGATAGATAGATAGATTTATATATGTATTTATGTGTGTGTTCTCCTTTGTTGTCGAATTCAAAATAATTTATTTATATATTTTCATATATATATATATATATATATATATATATGAAACAGTTTTGAATTTATTTATATTATATATATATATATATATATATATATATATATATATATATATATATATATATATATATATATATTTTATGTGTTATATGACTGTGTGTGTGTGTTTTCAAATAAAAAAAGATTGATATACCAATTTATCAAACTTTTTTTAAATTAATTTTTTTTTTAAGACAATTATATATTATAAATTAAAAAACAGAAATGTTTCATATCGAAATATTTTTAATCAAAACATAAATAAAAAAAAATGATATATTTTAAATACTATGTCTGAAATTTTGCCTTTTACCTGAAGACGGTTTCATCACCAATTTTGTATATTGTAGTATTTAACTGTATGTAAAATAAAAAATGACCATAATTATTTAAAAAAATCCATTACAAGATTAAAATTTTCGAATTACCATCTTCTTTTTTCAAGATACACATTTTTCTTTCGTTTGAAAAGGATATCCTCTTTTTTTAATGGTTTTTTTATATATATATATATATATATATATATATATATATATATATAAGGTTTTTATAAAGAAAGTTATGTCAACACCCTGAGAAAAAAAAAAAAAGTTTATTATTTCTAAATATATTATATATATATATATATATATATATATATATATATTTTCAAGTCAAAAATTTCATGAAATGGGTACCCATCACAGCCCATTTACACACACAATGACATATATATATATTTAAAAATATATATATATATATATATATATATATATATATAATTAGATAGAGATGAAAGAGATGAGATAAGATGGATAACATGATAAATTAATTTTATTTTTTTTTTATTTTTATATTTTTCTATCTCTGAAATGAGCATTTTATCCCATAAATATATACCATTTTTAAAATCCATAAATTCATATTCTTCATATTCTTTTTAAAAATATTCAAATAAATTTTATATGGAAATAAAATTCTTCGATGGTGAAATCAATTTTCCCTGTTTTTTTGTAAAAAAAAAATCAAGCAAATTTTTTATAATATTTAAAACATTATTTTATATTTTCAAAAAAAATTCTCTCAAATAAACATACATACATTTTGACACACATTTATATATATATATATATATATATATTATATATATATATATATATATATATATATTTATTTTTTTGCTATCAACTTTTTTTTTATCATTTCTTAAATTTAAGTTGAACTAAACCTAACTGGCTTTTCTTTTCCTTTTCTACCTTATTTTATTAATTTAAAAATAATTTCTTCCAACCACCATTGCTTGTTTTATAATTCCTAAACGATACCCAATCTTATTTAAACAATATCGAAATTTTCATTGTAAATTCAATTTTGTTTTTGTGAAAAAAAACAAATGGATGCTTTAAAAATTAAAAAAATTATTTTTTTTTTGAGCATTTGTTTTTGTAACCCTAAAACATTAAACGCCATACAAAAGCTTATTTCGAGATTATTTTTTAAAACAAATTTATTTGGTTTAACTATTCTTTAAATAAAAAAATTTTTTAATATTAGGTTTTTTTTAAGATTCAATTGCTTTCTAAACACTTCCCAAGAAATTCAACGAGAACTACATAAGATATTCAATAAAAACTTCAGTTTCTTAATTGCAAATTTAATACAAAGATAATTTAGATATAAAATTAGAAATGAAAATAAAACGAACCTCCAAAATCAATGTAAAAAAATAATATTGGTAATTTATGCAACTTAGAAATAAAAAAAAATTTTTGAATGGAACTTGAAAAACAAAATCTATCATTTGAATAAAGAAGAAGGAATAAATATAAATTTTTATTTTTTATATATAAATTTATTTTATTCATTGGAGACACATTTTGTATGGTACTGTTGGGCGATTTCATTGCTATTGGTATCATTTCAAAAAGCGAATAGCAATACAAAATAAAAAATAAAAATATTTAAATAACCACAAAAGTTTTTAAATCAATATAATTGAATATATATATATATATATATATATATATATTATATATATATATAAATTCACACTCTCCCTGTTTTTTCGACGTATTTTAAGATCTGCCAGCTTATTGATTCAGTTATTAAAAATTGTGCGATAATCTTAAATAAATTTAAGACCCACTAGTGATTTACAAAAGGGCCTCATATGGAGCAAAATTAAAAAAATTGTGAGATGAGATCACTGTTAAATTTTTTGACCTTTTAAGAAACTTTTTTTTCGCTTCTTGAAGATGATTCAGACAATCAGATTGAAAATTGCTGAGTCCATTAAAACACGTTGATTTCCATTCTACCCACTCCAAAGCTAAGCGCTCAATGGTGTTGTCTGGTATATTGACATCTGACAAGTTCCTTTTCAGCTTGTCTTTGTATCATAGCCATGGGTGTCCTACATTCCTGTAGCCCTGATCTAACTGGCTGTACATTAGGATCTTGGGTATCTTGTCATCAGACATTCTCAAAACATGACCAGTCCAGCGTAAGAGATTTGATATCTGGAAAAAAATGTAATCTTTATTACTTATCTTATGTTGATTGTCACGAGGTTGAATAAGTATGTCTTTCTACTTTGACAGTCAGGAACCAAAAAGGATGTTTGACTTTCGCGTCTAACGATCCCTCAGACAGATTCACGTGACTATCTTTTTATATCTATTTTTTTAAATTAAAGGGTTGGTCAAAGGAATTTTCTGTCTCTTTTAGTAAAATTACACTTTCTTTTTTTTTTAAAAAACTTTAGATACATCAACAAACCTGCTTTTAGTCAAAATTATTTTTTTAAAAGAAAAAAAAAAAAAAAAAAAACTCGTCAAGTGTTCTTTAAAAACAAGATAAAAAATATCCACAAAAACAAAAAATTTGCAAACTATTCCAATAAATTAATTGGCAATTAAAACATTCCCAAAGGAAATGATCCTAAATTTTTTTTAAAAAAAGTCAGAAAAAAGAAAGACCTTTGTGACATATAAAACAATTTTTTTAAAATTTCTTATAAAACCAATTAAAAAATATGAAATATAAAAACCCACTTGATTTTTCAGATTTTGCTGTATAATATTTATAATTTTTGCATTCCTTTCCTGTTTCTTAAAATTACACTAAACTTTCTGTCTTTCAGTCCTTTATAAGCCTTTTATTTTTAAAAAAATTAAGAGAAAAGCGTTCTTTGTGGATTTTTAAAAATAAAGCGTTAAAAAAAAAGCCATTTTAAGATCAGCCGAAGAGAAAGAAAAATCAAAAACATTGGTAATCATTTTAATTGACTTTTTGATTTTTTTATTATATATATATATATATATATATATATATATATTTAAGATGGATGTGAGTTTTGTGACCAATTTTCAATTTATCAATGTCATTTAATTCTGATTTACATTTTAAAAAGTTTTGTCGCCATTAAACCCAGTTATTTGAAGGTTTCCAACCAAATATGTTAGTCTCTATCTCTGATATTGAGCGCTTTTAATAAAGTACATCATATAATATATAAATAATTATAATATATATATATTTTTTATATTTATAAACACTTTTCACATCACATATATATATATATATATATATATATATATATATATATATATATATATATATATATATATATATCAAAGTGAATATTAGAAATCAACGCAATAGTCAGTCCACGAATTGTCGCCTCTGAGTGTTGACTTGATACTCACTTTTATATTTATATTTACATAAGATCTATCTCTGATATTGATCAAATTATCCCTTAAATATAGCACACCTTTAAACTTTCTTCATATATATATATATATATATATATATATATATATATATATATATCATGTCTAAAGAAAAGCATTATTTAGGCGAGAAAACTATAATCGACCAAGAACTAAGGCAACGGAAGATAATGATTGACATTGTATTTAAATTTTTGAAGATCAAAGTTGACTGGACAGCAAGTAGTCTTTAAAAGAAAAGTACAAGAGAAGAAAATGTTAACATAGAACTTACGGTGACAGCTAGCAACTGTAAATTGGTGATAGATTGTGATGAAACTAGTACCGCGCTTATATTCGCAAAGTCTTGGAAACAAGAGTGACATCAAGTTTTACTGCCATGACAATATTTACAGAAACGGCTCGGAGAAACCACTTAAGGGCAGCAGGAAAGATTTCTTGAATTTCGTTTGATGATAGATAAGTTTTCTTAAAAGATTTAATTTAACTACCAAAAAACGCTTGAGAGAAATTGAAACGGTCGTTAAATGATATAAAGAGAATCTGAGAAAACGAATGAATTCGTTAAATAATTTCCGTATACACTAAACAGGAGAAATGTTTCTATTCAACGGTAAATAGTCGATTGTCAGCGAAAACATGAATGAAAGAAGCGACTGTCATTTCAGAAGGAAGGAAGGATTAAGGGAGACTGGCAAAGACAATAAAAGATGGAGCAATGGAATGGAAATTGGCAATACTTCTTTTTTTATGGAAAGAAAGAAAGAAAGAAAGAAAGAAAGAAGAAAAAAGAAGGAAAGACAAATGAAGAACGAATAGACAAGCGATAGTATGGAAGAATTTCATAAATAAAAGAGAAAGAATATTCAGGAGAACGGACTAAAGAAAGAAAGAAAGAAAAAAGAAAGAAAGAATAAATAGATAGAGAAAGAAAGAAAGAAAGAAAGAAAGAAAGAAAGAAAGAAAGAAAGAAAGAAAAATGAACAACAAATAGACAAGGGAGAGTATGGAAGAATTTAATAAACAAAAGAGAAAAAAATTCAGGTAAACAGACCAAAGAAAGAAAGAAAGAAAGACAGAAAGAATAAAGAAAGAAACAAAGAAAATGAAGAACGCATAGACAAGGGAGTGCGTGGAAGAATTTAATAAATAAAAGAGAAAGAAAATTCAGGAGTACGAACCAAAGAAAAATATATATATATATATATATATATATATATATATATATATATACATAAAATGAATAAATTTTAGTTATAGGAAAGAATCCTGTCAGCATCTAAGAAAGAAAGAAAGAAAGAAAGAATGAATGAAAGAAAAAAGAAAGAAAATAAGATGACAGAGAATGAATAAAGAAGTGAAATTATAAAAGAAACCTGGAAGTATTTAATAAAGAAATATATATATATATATATACAGAAAATGAATAAGCAAGCGAAGTTATGAAAGAATCCTGTAAAGAAGATATATGGACTGGTATGAAAGACAGAAAGAATAAATACTAATAAATTAAAAATGGACGGAAAGTTATGTTAACGCAATTTATTAATATATTTAAAACGTTCGTATTTTTCCGTTACGGACGACTGACTGAAATTTCAATAGAAAAACATGAACCCGAAGAAATCGAAAATGAATTATTAAAGACACATGAAATGCATATACGTTAACCAATAATAAATATATTTAAACTTGAAAAGGAAATGTCGACTGGCAAAATATGCCTACTCAATCAAATTTCAAAATGTCTGCCTTTATCTTTTGAAAGCAAGGAAATTTATTTTTTATTAAATTCCGGTGGCTGTCCTTTTTATTCTAAAATTTGTTACATTCTTCGTGCTTTGATTCTTTGTATTTCACTAAATGAGGCCACTAAGTTCACTTTCGATTTTGATTTTTAGCTCTGAAAATTGTTTTATAATTTCCCAAGTGGTGGTAGGATATATTTGAAAACCATTTTAAAGTCTGTTATCGATAAAAGGGTCGATATTAGATTGCTAAACTCTCGATCGATATGGCGAATAAAATTGATAATAATAGCGTTGAATATACGCAAAGACGAACAGAAAAGGAAGGAAAGGTAAGAAGGAGAAAGCGAAGAAGAAAGAGTGTCAGAAGGGAAGCAAATATAATGAAATATCGATAATTGCGATAATGAATGTCGCCAAAGAATAGCTAAAAGGTAAGGAAGAATAAAATAAAAGGAGCCTTGTGAAAGAAAAACGAATGAAAAATGAAGAACGAAGCAAAGATATAGAAGAAAGAAACATATTTCTATTCGCATTTAATTTTTTCGTCTCTGATGCTACCTGGATTTTACTAAAAACAAAATAATTGCTATGCCCGAGGATGACTGAATGTAAAGTTGAAAGTACTTGTATATTAAAAAAAAAATTTATACAGCTTATAGTTATTAAAAACAAGGATCATAACATTCATCGAATGATTTGCTGGTTAATGCAACTTTAAGATATTGTTTGCGAAAGGATTTCGCCATTTTATATCATTAAGTTTACTAATCTACTTTTTGTATGAATGATTCATTGTAATATATATAATTGTATACGGACGACAAGGAAGATTGAATTAATTTTAAGGATTTTGATTTAATTAAAATTAAGGAACATAAAACTTGTCCATAATTTGTATTGTTCTAAGCATTTTCCTTGTCATCCGTATACAATTATATATATTACAATGAATAATTCATACAAAAAGGTAAAATTTGTAAATTAATGATATAAAAAAATAAATCACTTCAAACAAAATTTAAAGTTCCATTAACCTATAAATCACTCGATGAATGTTATGATGCTTGTTTTTGATAATTATGAGCTGTAAATTTGTGTCGGAAATTTACCACCCTCTTGAAGATGAACTTGTCTCAAAAACAAAGACTTTAAATAGTGGCATGTCAAAAGAGAGATACAAAGAAAGATTTAGCTGACTTCCACGTCTGTCGAACTCTCTGCGTTAGTTATAATAAACCCGGTAAGCTTTGCCGAAGGGCAAGGTTTCGTCCGGGGATAAAAACAGGGCCTGAACCCATCTAGGCGGGTTAAAAAAAAAATATTTTTGGCCGAGCCTACGGGCTCGGATCCAAATTTACATTAAACTTGGCCTTGTGCCACATTCAATCCTCGTGGGGGATCGATAAATACTCAGAGAAGTTCTTAGCTAATTTCCGACGTCTGTTGAACTCTCTGCGTTAGCAGAGAGGAACCCGGTCGAAGCTTTGCCGAAGGGCAAGGTTTCATCCGGGGAGGTAGACAGGGTCTGAACCCGTCTAGGCGGGTTAAAGGGCCATATTTTTGGACGAGCCTACGGGCTCGTATCCAACCCACATTAAACTTGGCCTTGTGCCACATTCAATCCTCGTGGGGGGATCGATAAATACTCAGAGAAGTTCTTAGCTGAGCTAGTGATTGACTACTCAGGCGATTTCTGTACCTTTTTACCAACCTATCAAAACCCTTTTTATTGTTACATGTTATTTGTCTCTACTAACCCCAAATCAACATCATAACAATAAGGTCTTTTTTTTTTTTAATATGCAAGTACTTTTAACTGTACATTCATTAACTTTACTAATCTTCCTTTTTATATGAATGTTTCATAAATTAAACTGCACCACATATTTGATTTAAAAGAACTGATCCGACGTGCAAATATTCGGGATAACAACTGAGACATTACTCTATTCATTGAACAATTTAGCTCGTGCCACATTGACTGATAAACTCCTACAATAGAAGAAAAAATTAGGATAGCGCCAGAGAAAACGACACTGTGGATATTATAATATATTAATATAATTTTATAGTAGGATGTATAGTGGTTTTGCAAACGTAGAATAGATGTGGCACGTGAGCGTAAGAAGGGGGCACCCAATGAAAATCGATTTCACCATTCACTCGTTATTGTTCAAGTGAGACATGCTTGCTAGCTATGTCGAATTGCCCTATGGTGATTTTCTAAGCGCAGCTTAGATGTGGCACAAGGCTGAACGTAAGGGAGCACCGAGTGAGAATCGAACTCACTACCTGGTCGTAATTGTTCTAGTGAGACAAACTTGGGAACAATTACACCGCCTCGGTGCGCAGACATGATTTTCGAAGCGTATCTTAGATGTGGAATAAGACTGAAAGTATGGGGCACCCAGTGAGGATCGAACTCACTACTCAGTCGTAATTGTTCTAGCTAGATATGATTGCTAACCATACAACACCTCTACGAGCCCGTTGTAGGATGTATATTATTGTCCGAAACGAGATTGAGGATGATGAGACGAAGTGGAATTGGGTCTAAACGACGCGTTTCACCGACATACCGTGTGCTGGTGTCGGCTTCTACAGGTCAGAATTAAAAAAGAAATTCTCCATAAGGAAAATGCGTTGGAAATTTTGATGATAAGTGGTGCAATAAATAAAAATACTTTTATCAGATTCGACGATCAGAGACCAGTATGTGTAATTTCTTTATATATATATATATATATATATATATATATATATATATATATATATATATATATATTCTTTTTCGTTTCTTCTCTTCCCTGTGTCGTTCTTATATTTGCGTGCTAATAAGTTTAGTGATATTTACCTGTTTGTGTATTAATATGCGAATGAGTCTGTCATGTCATTTATAAAATCATTCTACCTATATACCTCGGAGTTCTTGACAAGATCCAGAGGCGGATATGTATTATAATTGGCTCTGATCTGGCATCTCGTCTACAGTCACTCTCTCACAGACGCTCCGTCGTCTCTCACTGTCTTTTTTACAAATAATTTTATGGTAATTGCTCCGAGGAGCTGCTTTCACTTGTTCCCAGACTTCATGAATTCAAGCGCCCTACAAGGCTGGCATCCCGCTCTCATCCTTTCACTGTCGAAACTACTAAATGTAGCCGTCTATGATACTCCAATAGCTTCATGTCTCGCAATTCTCGCCTGTGGAACTCTCTTCCCTATTCCAGTTTCTCTGAGAGCTATAATCTCCAACTATTCAAATGTAATGTCAATCGACATCTCCAGTTACCTTGATCTATCCATTATCCTTCTCTTCATCCTTTCCTCTATCACTCCTACCAAATCTTGCTCCAAATTTTCTGCATCCTAGTGGCTTCCCGCCTTGCTTATATTACAATGGATCATTTATACAAAAAGTAGATTAGTAAAGTTAATGATATAAAATGGCGAAATCCCTTCGCAAACAAAATTTTTAAAGTTGCATTAACCTACGAACCACTCGATGAATGTTATGTTCCTTGTTTTTAATAACTACAAGCTGTATAAGGTCTTTAATTTTAAGCTGCAAGTACTTTCAACTTTGTATTTAGTCATCTTCAGGCATGGAAATTATTTTGTTTTTAGTAAAATCCAGGTAGCATCAGAACAAAAAATTAAATGCGAATCGAAATATGTTTTTTTTAGAAATTTAAATGTGTTAACGGATAAAAAATTTGGAGCGTGCAGTCGCAACGCTAAGGTTTAACATTTTTTTTAATTTAAACCGATGATTTGTTTTTTTTCTAATATGGTCATTTGATAACTTTTGTTGTATGGTTTATCAGTCAATGTGAATCAAATATATACAATAAATATATATATATATATATATATATATATATATATATATATATATATATAAATATATATGAATGATTCATTGTAAAAAATAAAAACATATATTTAAATATATATATATATATATATATATTCCATCTGGTAGATATAGTTATAATATTTATACATTGAACAAATGCCTAAAACGGATCGTCATATAAAAGAAAACTTTCTTCCGTTTAGAAAATCTAAATTTCTTTTTGTCACGATTTATCGATGACACATTTGTTTTTTAATCTATCTATATATTATATATATATATATATATATTTATATATATACATATTCAGAACCCCGTTCCATTTTTGAATAATTTTGTAAATTTTTAAATTTAATGCTCAGTTAGATTTAAAATTTTGGTATTTTAATTTTATATATATTTACTTTAGTTATTTCATAATATTTTTTTTTTTTTTAATGTAACCTTAAGAAAAATAACTAATGTTTAGTATTTAGGAGATAAGTTTCCCATCCTTTGAATTAATACTTGTTTTTCTGATTAGTCAACATACGTTTCTAAAAAACCTTTCCTCTATTGATTTGATTTGGTTTTTAATTTTCAGAATAACTCTTTATATCGCAATTAACAACATCGCTTGATAAGACATCAGAAGTGTTGAAAGAAAAATGGTTATTTTTGTAGTGATATTATAACATGCTTATGAGGTCACACCAGGAAGGGGGGGATTTATCATTTCAACATTAAATATGAAAACGTAACCTGTATAATCGATATACTACCTATATCAAATCAAAATGAGATTTAAGCCTTTCAATTTAAATGAAAATCACTACTACTTCATATGGAGGGATTTTGTATCGTTCCGATATTTTCATCCGTCACTGATTTGTGTCTCTTGATATTGAATTTATTAGTCTTTTTCTTTTTTGACTACTCGACTTCAAAAAATTTGCTGAAAGGAGATGGAACAAATACATTGAGTCAATAGAAAAGTATCGACCTCCTGGGAAAATTGGCTCCAATTTTATGATTCGTCAGGAAATTTTTCTCACCAGTTTTCTATTAGTCAAATCTACAGATCAACCATTCGCCCTTTTTTATTTTATTGCAAATCATCTTTAATTGGATATATACCATATATATTTGTCTCGATATTCTTGAAAGATCCTGGAACAATATGCAACATATTTAAAATTAAGAATTTTAGTCTTAAAGACCAATTCAAACATAATACTTATTGTCGCCTCCCTCTTTATTTTTTATACAAAATATTTTTGGTAAATTATTTTGAAGCTAATTTCGCTGTTTTTATAATGGATATTTGATAATTTACTGTAACCTAGACTGGGGAACTCGAATGCCTTTTCATTTGTTAAAAAAAAAATCCGTAACCATCTCTTCTAAAAGAAGAAATTTGTCAAGGATGTGTTCTTATCCCCTTCCTTCACCTATTGACTGTTTATTCTCAACTATTCAAATGTGATGTTAATCAGATTTTTAAATATTTCGGCTTTTTTTTTGAATCTTTTTATCCATATATGAATGTTAATAACAATACAAAAAAGATTAGATGTGAATCAGAATGTGTTTTTTAAAAACGATTGTTATTAATGTTTTTTGAAAAAAAATTTGATGAAACAAAATTTTATTGAATTTGGAAAATTTAAAAAAAAAAAAAAAAAACAATTTCATGCCTATTGATGTCTGTATGAAAACGCAATTTAACAACTTGCAAAAAAAAGACCTTTTACAAGTTGAATTTATTTAAAACAGGGATCAAGAAACATTCATCTCGAGGTTCTGTGGGTTAACAATAATTTTAATCCTCCAACTGTTGGCAAACTGTATTCTCGCCATTTATATCATTAACTTCAATAATTTTTTTTTGATTATCAATAAAAATTTATTGAACAAATTAAAAACAAATGTTTATATTTATATAATATATATATATATATATATATATATATATATATATATATAGGACATATATATATATATATTTATATATTTTTTTCCAGGAAGGGGATTTTCAAACTCCTCCCTCCGATATTATTAAATTTTTTCCTTAATGAAAAAAACATGTTTTAGGAAAGATATATATATCAGACAAAGTTATAATAATTAGTTATTTAAATCTTTCAATATGGTGATAAAGTAATTTTGAGTTCAATCTCTGTGCCTAGCCTGTGTGGTTCCATTCGATATCATTATTAAAATTTTCTTTTCTCTCTAAGAATCAAAGAAATTCTTTGGTTGAGCCTTCAGGAATATTTAGTTTGGTAAGGAATTCTCAATTATATAAGTGTGCTTTCCTAAATAGAAACATTGCCGGATATTAAAATACAATTTGATTGTTTTTTGTTCTCTAGAAATATCAGCATTACTCTTTGGTATCAAAGATATTTTTCAACTGAAATATTCATGATTGGTGAGAGATTCTCATGTTTATCTATAAAAAATTTTGCAATAAAAAGCAGAATTTTTTCGACTATATTTTCTTTTTAAATTTAAAATGTCTATGTTCAGGACGTGAATAATATCACAAATATACCTATTTAATCCCTTGCAATCTCAGAAATCAACTTCTTCCCCCATCCCCAAACTCTAAAACCATTCTGTCATCTACATGCATATTAAAGCCTAATGAATTGGTATAACATGCGTTATTTTTATATTTCCTCTTTTCCTTTATTCGACCCGTTTTTTTACCCAGATATCAAAAATTCTCAAAAAGCATTTTTCTTTATTTTAACCATTTATTCTGAAATCCACAACTATTTGATCCACCTGATTAAGCTCATCAAATGTATTACTTATTTATATCAACCTCTAAGAAATAAATAATAATTTATTCATATATATTTTTGTAATAACTTCCTCATTAAGTGTCCCATTTGACTTCACCTTATTTCTTCCTAATGTTTGGTTTTTTAAAATCCTCCTTTGTTTTATTCTCTCTTTAAAGGCCAATCTTTTTTACAAAGAATAAATTATGATTTCTTTAGCATCCATTTTTAATCAGATAAATACATTGTCCAAATATTCCGATTCTCTTCAATGTGATCTTCTTGAAAAGCGCTGAAAAAATGACTTTTCACATTCGCAAAACAAACTTGTTTCTTCCGTAAATTTCAATTCGTTTCTTTGTTACCAAATATATCCATCTTGTCTGCAAAGTTTCTGTCCAACTTTTGATATGTGTCTTTTTAACTTGATTTCAATCCTTTTTAGATTTTCAATTAAAGTTAAAGACCATAAGAAGCGTATCCGTCAAAAGGATTTGTGAAATGTTTTAAACAAATGAATATCTTTATTAAAATTCTAAAAATGATTGAACGACCTTCAAATTATTTTATTATCAAGAAAATTTTGCGCTGATTTTTAATATTAAAATCTGTCTTTGGTTTTTTATTATTAATTTTTAACAAAACTGATTTTACCTCCTGTAGTAATATTTTTTTTTCTTTTCCGTGTCTGCAATCATATTATCTATCTGTTTTCTTTGTTTTTTTATAAATTATATTTGATTACCGTCCGATATTTTACCGTAAATATCATAGATGTCAAATAACAGCTCATTTCTTTTTTGCAAAAAAAATACAATGTCTATGTCTAGATATTATTTGCCCAAGCTTTTATTTATGTGTCCTTACAAGTCCCAATAAAGTCTACATTTTCTATAAAATTTATTTTTCCTCTGTCAAGACGTTTCCCAGATAATTTTGCGTTTTATATATTCATACATTTTTATCCTGCAGATCGTATTTTCTTCAAACTTCTTACTGATGATTGTCTTGAGACTAATCAATTTATAATTCATGGAATATTTCTTTATTTATTGTTTCATTCTTACTAGACTATCATATCATTTTAATTTATTTTATATTTCATAACTACAATTTTGATATAGAAAAAAAATACAATGAATAAATATAAGCCTATGTCAGATATTTTTCCATAAATGAACAAACAACCGAACGTTGTAGATCACGGGAAATAAAATAAAAACTCAAGCGATCTGTGAAACTCAAAAAGCTATTGTGTCCATTTATCATTTTTAATACACTGATTTTTTTCTTGTTAACGGTAAAATATTTATCAGACGTTCATTAATCTGTAATAAATCTTAGTTAATGAATTTGTATTTTAGTACAATAAAAATGTTAATGATCTGCAAAATAAAATATCGCCATCTAAAATAATATTTTATTTTATATATATTAAAAGTTCATATTAATTTGCATGAAATGAACTGTTTTAAACTCCCACGACTTATTTCATATTTCGTTAATACTAAAACCCGAACCTTTTTAATGACTTCAAATGGGGCTAGAAATTCTGACCAATCGGACGTTTAGAACCCCACTGTTCATAATACATCTTATATAAATTTAGTCTATGGATATAATACAGGGTGTCCATAAAGTTCGTGTGCACTTTAAAAAATTTATAACTTTATTTGTATTTGCGATAGAAATAATTTGTAAAAAGGATTAGAAAAGAAAATATATATTTTTTAAGGTTTTATTGAAATTTTATTTAAGTTTCCACATGTCCTCCATCATTAGCAATAAAAGGGTAATACGATTTTGCAGTTCACGGAAAACATTTGCCAACTGATTTACAGTAATGCCTGAAATCACATTAGTTATTTTAGCTATACTTAAAACTAGGTACATTAAACTTTATAAAATTTTTACAGATTATTTCTATCGCAAATACAAATAAAGTTATAATTTTTTTAAAGTGCACACGAACTTTATGGACACCCTGTATATGCTATATAAATATATTGATATATATATATATATGAAAATTTTCATTAACAATACGTATTTCAAATAGAAAACGATAGAAATTTCCCTTCCTCTCTGCCGTGCGACGAATCTCTAAGATTGATCAAAAATTCGATCAAAATGTTAAAAGCAATTGGACGTTTTTCATAATAAAGGGCTGTTTATTTTCTTTTGTCTGTAGATGACTATATATATATATGGTTCAACAAATCTGACCATTAACCTATATATATATATATATATATATATATATA
>CAHIKZ030002743.1:325000-347500 GCA_903632075.3 Acanthosepion pharaonis | reverse complement strand
GTACCAATTTCTAAAATTCAAGGAAAACGTGTCTACCAAATGTTTCATCTGGCTAAAAAGTCTGTAAAAAATTTTTTTTTCAATCTTTTTTTTGTCTTTTTTTTAAAAGAAAAATATGAAATTTTTTTTACAGAATCCTCATTTGTTGTCTTTGTATATATATATATATATATATATATATATATATATATATATATATATATATATATATATTTATATAAATAATTAATATTTAATAAATATTTTCATACTGATTATATTAGTACCCTTTTTGTTTGTTTTTGTTTTATTGACCAAACTATCTATTTTACACATACATTTTTTTTATTATTCACATTCACACATATATATTTATATATATATATATATATATATATATATATATATATTCTTGTGTTTTACAGTAAAATTGTTTAAATGTTAGATTAACATTTGAAAAATGTATCTTGGAAAAAGATTAAAATTTGATATCTTACTGAAATTCTATTGAACTATTGGACTCAACTTTAAATTTGTTAATGACTAATTATTTAAATTATAGAAGAATTGTTTAAATATATAATCATAGCTCATGGTCAAAATAATGAAGGAATGAAATAAAGTTCTTTTTACACATACACAATTTTATTACATATATATGTATATATATATATATATATATATATATATATATATATATATATATATATATATATAAGATCTATTACTAATTATGATATATTTTTTGGGATATACATATTTTATAAAAGTAGATTATAATTTTAATTATTTAAACATATAATTATTTATTTTTTTTTTATTTGCCTGTATATTTATTAAATATACATTTGTTAACGATAAAAATATGAATGGCTTATCTATAATATATAAATATATTATAAATTTATATATATATATATATATATATATATATATATATATATATATATATAGATAATATTAGTGGAAAATATACATACATATGAAAAAATATATCTAAAAAATTCCCATACATGTATATTTTCAGAAAAAAAATTTTCCAAGAGGAAGGATCCAGGTAGAACTCAATGTCTAGGACAGAGTAAGGATATAATAAAAAGGCTTAAACACTAATATTCCATGGTCATAATTTATTCCATTGGAATCGTAAATACGATCCAAATCATCAGACCTACAAATTCAAAATGAAAACAGAAAAAAAAACTCCGGAAATCAAAACAGAATTTAGAGAAAGTGTAAGTATGAGGAGGAGGACATGAAACCTTAACAGAGAGAATTTTTTTTGGAGATGTGGGTGGGTTTATTTAAAGAGGAGAGAAAGAAAGTCGACGGATGTCTAATACATAAAGATACATTTCGTGGTGACATATACACACCACAGACAATTCAATTATATTAGATAGGAAAAAAAAAAAAAAAAAAAGTGAGGTGGGGAGAGAGATGGGACGAAGGAAAATAAAATTGTGTTTACTTAAAGGGCCGCTTTGTAATTGGGAAAATTAGTATAGACTACAGGTTATAAATCAAATATAAATATATGAAGATGAATATAACGATTGTCTCATTTCATAAGGACCAAATATTTCTATGTTCAAAAACACATATTAATACATACAAAAAAAACATATACAAGTATTTTTTTTACACTTAGGCATGTACTCACACACACACCCAGACATAAAGTACATACACATATATTTATTCCTCTTTTTAAATCCACCCCACCCCCACATCTCCAAAAAATTCTCTGTTAAGCTTTCATGTCATATCCTCCTCATACTTACACTTTCTCTAAATTCTGTTTTGATTTCCGGAGTTGTTTTTTTCTGTTTTCATTTTGAATTTGTAGGTCTGATGATTTGGATCGTATTTACGATTCCAATGGAATAAATTATGACCATGGAATATTAGTGTTTAAGCCTTTTATTATATATATATATATATATATATATATATATATATATATATATATATATATATTCAAGACAAAGATAGAGGGGGAAGAGAAATTACTATAAGTAAAAGTTTTGTCATTATCTTACCTGATTGGTGTAAATATATGCATCCTATCCAGAGTTTCCTAGACGAAACCTATATAATTACTCCATTCACTCTTCACTCTGTTTATATCCACTTTTTTATATATAATACTTTTTATATATATATATATATATATATATATATATATATATATATATATATATATATATATATTCAACCACACACATACTTCAGATACACACACACACACACACACACATATATATATATATATATATATATATATATATATATAATTTTCTATATTATAATGGATTGTTTTTGTTTAATCATCCACCAGATTTTACCACTTAAACGTTATTTATCTGATGGAACCTGCCGGATCAAAAAATAGAAAATCCATCTCTCTCTCTCTCTCTCTCTCTCTGTATATATATATATATATATATATATATATATATATATATATAATAAATAGAAGAGTTTTTACCCTGACAATATATTTATAGGTGAAACCTAGATAGGTTTACCTGACTCTTTATGTTTATATTAAAATTGCTCTACTTCGTGTATTGAGCACTTTACGTAGTTACTTTTACTCATTTTGGAGGGTTTTTTTCTTTGAACTCTGGACGATTGTTTTCGCCTCAATTTCATGTTCTTAGTTCTTCCTTTTTTATTCTTCATTTTTCCTTGGGTACTGTTTTGTTCAACTTCAAGCCAGAAAATACCTCCGTTTTTTCCAAGTAATACCCATTATATATATATATATATATATATATATATATATATATATATATATATACATCTAGCATTCCTTTGAACTTCTTTTGTCTGGTCTTCATCACTTTTTCGTTCAAAACGACATCAGGTCGTGTTTTAAATTCCGACTTAAAAATATTTGTCTTCGTGCTTCGTGCTTCAATTTCTCTTCGTGCATCAATTTAAGCAAAATTCATTACTTCTTTAGAAATTGCTTTATATGCAAAACTGCGCAGATATGAATGTTTCGAGAAACCTCGATGTAATTTGCGCTTAAAGACACAATTAAAAAATATTCGATCGGCGAGACATTCATAGCCGCATTGTTTTAAATTACCTGGAACATGTTATGCCTGTTAGTATATAATGATAACTGGAACATGGACTGTAAATATTTATTTATTATAAATGCACATATCATATTGTGCGTACAAATTTGGTTGACGTTTTGTGAATCCGAAATTTTCCCCCAAAAAATATAATTACATTAAATATATATAATAATTGAATATAAATATGTAAAAAACAAAAACAAAACGTAACACAAATAAACAGAAAGTCTAGTTCCTGGTAGACTGCTGAGTTATAATGAAAAAGGATTATTCTTAAAACCATTCGGAGAAACTTTCTCTTTGGTTATAAATATTCAAATTTTCATAAAAAGACTCTAAGGTTATGCATTTCAGAGTCATTTTTTATGGTTGGTAACGATGTACACCGGTGGATCTAAAAATGTCACATTTTATATAAAAAATATTTTAAGTCATATATTCTGTCACCGGTGGATTTGGAGTTACTGGAAAATTTATACTTATTGACGTTCTCATACTTACCTGGCCCTGTGCTTGTGGTTTTATCACTTACATTTGCATTAAATTTAAAACTTTACCAGTTTTTTTTAAGCTATGAATAAGTTTATACCAGCTACAACTAGTTTTTGCCAAATCTGATCACCGATTGAACAAACTCTGACCAGCCAAGACAATCTTGTAAACCAGCGGCCTAAAGTTCAAACACTTCAACCTTAATTTTAAAAACTGACCTTGTGTCAAACCTGACTCAGTGATTTTTTTCAAGAAAATCTCATTTATTGAAAATAATCTGTTTGTATCACAAAATGCGACTGGCTTGGATTAGCTCTGACCAGATTGGACTAGGTTTTTTTGATAATCAGATATGACTACGTTAGACTAATTCAGATTTAGGTTGGAGCCTGCGGCCCGAGGAAAAAAATCACGTTTACCATGTTAAGAACTGTACTCGTGTCACAACCTGATTCAGTAAGACCTTATAATGCCGCCAAGATTTTTTTATTGCTGCTAATATTTTTTTCAAAAATATTATTGGAAATATTTTTTTAAAATGTATTGCTGGTATTTTTTCCCAAAAATATATTGAATAATATTTTGTTTTTCAAAAAATGTATTGCTGGTAATATTTTGTCCGCCGTCAAATTTATTTTAAATAATATATATATATATATATATATATATATATATATATATATATATATATTTTTAAAATATTTTTTTTTCATATTGTAATATTTTGTTTTTTAAAAAGCTGGGACCTGGTAATAATTTTTTACAAAAATGCATTTCTGCCATTAAAACCTATTTTATGCACTTTCAAAACCTTTGACCCCAGTTTGAATGTTAACTATTAGGACATAGCTTATCTTATTCCTAACATGGATGTAGTTTGTTATAGGCAGAACCTGGGAACACCATTAATTGAATGAGAATTTCCAGGAATTTTTGAAAAACCTTTTGAAGAAACCTTGCTGTTTATGTAAAGGGCTTTATCTTAGGAAGGACGCGGATGTAAGCCAATCTTCGTCTTAAAACTAAGCTAACATCAGCAGTCGAGATCGTTTTACAGAAAACGCAGATGTATTTATATTGGATTAAAAGGACGCTAATGTAATTTATTGTCTTAAAACAAATACTCGCAGTTGAATTTCATTTTTAATCAGGATGACGGATGTATTTTTAATTCACCTGTCAGAAATTCCATCAAGATTTTCTTCCTCCTATGAAAATTCAGTAAAGTTGTATCAATAACATGAAAATTGGCCCAGAATCTTGCAAAATATTTTTTCAGATGCGGGTTCGATTTGTCTAGTGAATGGCAGTTCCAGGAGGGTGTGACATTTATAAGACTACTGTACCAGCATGAAAGGGGCATATTTGACCCACAAAATGAATTTTAAAAGGAGATAGTATAACCAAAGATTATTCCTTCAAACTCTAAAAATAGAAAAAGCAATATCTCTGTTGTTAAAGGGTGGTCTCATCATTGGGAAAGAATTCTTTAACGAATCAACAATAAATATTGAATTTAATATATTGAGAGAAGTCCAACCATGTAATATCAAGATTGTACATTTAAACTATTCTAAGAAAAGCTGGCATCATGATATTCCCAGATAACAGAATCTGCTCAGAGATCCAAGATAAAACATTTGCAAGAATATTTCTATTTAGGAGTTAGGATCCCATCTCAAAAATATTTATATAATGTAAATGTTGGATAACAAAATATTTGCTATTAATCAAATTTAAAGTCGTCTGGCACAAGGCTTCGAAATGGCGTTTTAAAATGAACAGTGAAACAATTTCGCGATTGAAACATTTAGCCACCATTATCAAGAACAAATATTCAAATTCATTTATTCAAATCAGAGAGAAAACATAGTCACTGATGAGTTTAAAAATTAAATAAGTTCCATTTATCCTTCAAATAAAAGAATCATGTCAAAAAATCAAGGCAATTTGAAACATTAGTATATAAAGATGTTAAACAACTGAACTGACCAAAAAAAGAAATCAGATAAAGCAATTAATGAAAATGCAAACATTAATTTAATGGATTTACTTTTGTGAATTTGGAACGAAATAGCAAATGTTAGCCAATACCACAAACACTAGGTTTTGTTTAATTCATCAAATTAGAATAAATTTGATGAGATCAATTTTTCTTTAATAAGATATTCAATATTCAAAATACATTAATATTTTGAAAAAAAAAAAAAAATTTAAATAAACAAAAATACAAAACTATGCAGCCATATAAATTTTAATAAGTCCATAAAAAAAGTATATTCCCTGATTAAATATATTTTTTTTTTTTAAAGATATATTTTTAATCAGGATAAATAAAAAAGGGAGACATTACTCCATTATTTCAGAGATATGTATGTAAACTGATCCAAATTGTTATTTCAAATTTCATCAAACTCTTCACCTTGGTTCTTCAATAACAGTTGACAGGCATGTATTAATCAATTGTCAGCATATCACCCATTGTAAAAAAATTAATGGATGCTCTTGGCTGGTCATCTTTATTCATTTTTGAATTTGATTTTCTGAGTACAGGATAATCAGGAAAAAAAAAAACTTTCCTTCTTTCCTCCTCCTCCTTTTCCCTTATATCCGGTAAGCAGTATCATTTTATTTTATTTTCATCCAAACTACAAGTCTCCATCATCCTAAAAGTGCATTTGCATACAACAGTCTATTTAGTGCAAAATTAAACTTGTAAAAAGAGAGAAGTCCAGAAGGTGGTTTGAACTGCATAATTGTCAATTGATTGATCTCCCCCAATATTCCATGATTCTGGTGATATTTTGTAAACAATTACACAAGTTAGCTGCTGATGTATCACATTGTCCGGGGTGTATAAAAAATAAATGATCAACTTGAACCTGATAGACTGGGAATATGAAGGGAATTGCATTTGGAAATTTTTTTTTTTCAGCTGTGGTTGCAGAAGAAACTTTCAGGGTGACTCTTGAATGAGATCCAATAGTGGAGATGGTAATGACAATGGCACAGTTTTCCACTCAACTAAAAGTAATGCTTGGAAAAAACAGAAAATAATGTAAAACAGAGTAGCATACAGGGTAGGGGGAAATGGAATAGTGGAATACAGGGTATTCCATCCAAATGGAATAGTGGAATAAAGGGTATTGAGGGGAGAATCAAAACTGGAATAGTGAATACAGGGTAGGGGCAAATGGAATAGTGGATATATAAGGGTGAAATAAAATGGAATAGTGGAATACAAAATGGGTAGGGGCAAATGGAATAGTGGAATACAGGGTAATATTGCAAATGGAATAGTGGAATACAGAATATTGCAAATGGAATAGTGGAATACAGGGTCAGGGGCAAATGGAATAGTGGAGCAATCCACCCTCAGAAAAATTTAACAAAAGCCAAGAATTGAGGGAGATCACCTGTCAAAAGGTGACATTTTTGTTTCTAAAAATTCATGATAATCATTAGATTCAATTCTAGACAGTAAGTCAAAAGGTCAATTTTTTTAAAATAATCTTGTGGATAAATAGAAACGGCCTACCTCGCAAACGTTCTCGCATCTTCCTGGCCTGTGGGTTGAGAAAGGAAAGAAAAGATTCAAAATGGCGTCCGTGACTTTTAATATTCACGGTCTCGTGCAGTCACGCAAAGTCGCGTTACACACATGCTAATGAGGTGTGTCTGGGCTCCATAAAAAGCAGGTTGCTTGGAGACATTGGCAGACCAACATTTCACCCGTGCTTGGTGTACATCGTTTTTGCGTTGCAGACATTTTCAGACGGAAAGAGTTGCGTCCCTTACACTGTTTAAGTCGACTCATTTGCTACAAGCTATTTCGGCAATTATTACAGCATGGACAGATTCGACTTGAAGTTAATACCAGAGTTCGACGGCTCCCCCGCTGGCCCGTCTGTGGTCGAGTGGTGGGGGAAAAGGCCGAGCGGGTCTGCCGGCTGTGTAAAATTAAAGATCCCGCACTGGTTATCCCTCTTAGACTCACCAAAGGAGCTTACGCTGTGTATCAGCAGCTAAGGGATGACGCAGACTTGGAGGAAATAAAACAAGCTCTATACGCAGCATTTGGTGCGGACCCCTTTGTCGCCTGGAGGCAGTTTACCGAACGACGGCTTGGACCGGATGAAACAGTAGATGTCTTTCTGGCCGATTTGAGGAAGCTGGCCGCACCGTTCGGTGGAGCAAGCGACCAAATCCTAGGATGCGCCTTTCTGGCAGGACTCCCAGACAACGCAAGTCGACTGCTACGAGCATCGTCAAGGCTCAATGAGCTGGGGCTAGACGAATTACTGGCCAGAGCCCGGAATATTCTAAAAGATGACGCGGAGCCGGCCTCAGCAGCTGTGGAAGCACCCGCACCGCCAACTGAGGACATAAGGTGCTATAAGTGTGGCGGACTGAACCACTTCTCCAAAGACTGCCGAAGCCGTGCGAAGGATACGCATAACCGAGGAACACGGAGACGTATGCGTTGCTACAGGTGCGACAAGCTGGGCCACGTAGCAAGAAGCTGTCCGGGAAACGGGCAAGGGGAGTAAGCTACAGCGCCAGTCTTCTCCCCAGATCGCCGCTGAACAAGGCGCTACCCGCAGTGAGCGTGCGGATTAACGGGCGTGAGCGCTTCGCGCTTGTTGACACCGGGTGCACCCAGACCCTTGTGCGCAAGGCATGTTGTGACACGTGGGACAAGAAAAATATTCCAGTTCTGACTGTTGGCGGGGGCTCGCTAACCTCTTGTGGAGTGAGCGTCATCCGCGCAAGCATCGGCGATGGGCCTGCAGTAGCTGTACAAGCCCTGGTCGTGGACGGAGGGCTGCTCGGCTATGATCTGCTCCTGGGAATGGACGTCATCAAAAAAATTGGGTGGTGTCCGTGTTGACGAAGAGGGTCGGGCGCGTTTCACTGAAACAGGTCTAGCTCTAGGTGCAGCAATGGAGCTGGAACGGCCTGACTTTCGTGCGGAGTTCGACCAGCGCACAAAGTCCTGGACGGTATCTTGAAATGGTCAGACGATCAACCGCCAGAGAAGCTGTACAACAGTGTGCCGGAGTATAAGATCCCCCGCGAGCTCGTGCGGAGTACGACAAGGAATTGCGAGCCTGGATTAATAACGGGTGGTTGGTTCCTTATCCAGAGAAGGAATTGGGGCCCCAAAGGGCCTGATCCCGCTAATGGCGGTTCTCCAGCACAACAAACAAAAGGTGAGGCCGGTGCTCGACTATCGAGAACTGAACGAGCACGTGGACCCTTACTGCCCGCGCGGACGTGTGTACCGAGAAGCTAAGGGAATGGCGACAAGCAGGATCAAATGTATCTGTGCTGGATCTTCGCAAGGCATACCTTCAAGTGCGTGTGCACCAATCACTGTGGCCCTATCAAACCGTGCTTATCAAGGGGCAACGGTATTGCCTGACCCGCATGGGGTTTGGACTCAATGTGGCGCCATCGATTATGCAGATGATTGTTGACGCCATTCTAACGAAGGATGAGCGCATACAGCGGGCAACATCTGCATATATTGATGACGTGTACGTGAACGAGGGAGTCGTATCTGCGGCGCGCGTGAAGGAGCATCTCTACAACTTTGGCCTCCTCAGCAAGGAACCGGAGAGACTACAGGATGGTGCACGGGTGCTTGGTTTGCAGGTCTGGGGAGAAGATAACGTCCTGTATTGGAAACGGGGAAACGAACTCCCAGACATGCCCTCCGTTGTCACGCGGCGAAGCATATTTTCCTTGTGCGGCAAGTTAGTTGGACACCTTCCTGTAGGTGGCTGGCTGCGTGTTGCGGTGGCGTTTATCAAGCGGAGAGCATCTGACGTCACCACTGGATGGGATGACGAAGTTCACGACGCCCCTCTCAACACCATGATGAAGGAGGTCCTCGCTAGAGTACGCAAGGAAGACCCAGCGCGGGGCAGATGGTGCGTTGACAGCCAAGACCTCTGTGTGTGGGTTGACGCAAGCTCTCTTGCAACCGGCGTATCGATAGTTCACGATGGAGCCGTGGTAGAAGATGCTTGCTGGTTACGTCCAGAAAGGGACTCCCAGCACATAAACCTAGCGGAGCTCGATGCTGTCATCAAGGGGATCAACTTGGCGATCCTCTGGAAGTCGACCACCCTGCGTCTGTTCACTGATTCCGCTTGCGTTTATAAGTGGATCTCTGATACCTTGACCGGGAGGGCCAGGGTGCGGACTAAAGCCACCAGCGAGATGCTTATCCGACGACGGCTCGACACGATCGTGAATTTAGTGCAAGAGTACGCACTGACAATGGAGGTGTCCCTGGTCAAATCTAGCCTCAACAAAGCAGATTGTTTAACGAGGGTGCCGCAAAGGTGGCTTGACGCCGCTAAGAAAGCCATTGAGCCCGTGCAACCAGCCTGCGCTGCGTCCGTGAGTCCCGTTCGATTTAATCAAATCAAAGAAGTCCACCAACAAAGTGGGCACCCTGGAGTCAAGCGGACACTGTATTTCGCCAAGTTGGTTGACCCAGGAGTACAAAAAAGACAGACGTCAGGAGAGTGGTCAGAAGCTGCGTGGCGTGCCAGTCTATAGACCCAGCACCCGTTCGCTGGAAGAAAGGGCAGCTGAGCGTGAGGAACCACTGGAGCCGGCTGGCGATAGATGTTACTCACCACAACGGCGAGCATTTCCTGACACTCATTGATTGTGGTCCATCCAGGTTTGCGATATGGCGACTGCTGCGTCGGCAAGATGCAGCCACTATCATCCGTCAGTTAAACAGCATCTTTCTTGAACGTGGCCCCCAACGGAGATATTAACCGACAATGGCACCGCATTCACCAGCGAGCAGTTCGAGAAGTTTGCGGATGGCTGGGGAGTGCACTTACGGTTCCGGTGCGCCCACGTACCGAGTGGAAATGGAATCATCGAGCGGAACCACAGGACCGTCAAGACCATCGCAGCCAGGACGGGCTGCACGGTGTCTGAGGCGGTCTACTTATACAACGTGACCCCGAAGGATGATGTCTCACCCTCTACGGCGCCAGCAGACACATTGCATAGGTACCACGTTAGAGTGAAGGGCATAGAAACCAACCCACTGACGGAACTGAAAGTAACCGGAGAGAGGCTGAAGAAAGGCGATGTCGTCTGGATTAAAAATCCGCACAGCAAGTGCACCACGAAATACGGAATCGGACGCGTCACTGAGGTGATCAGCCCACAGGCGGTACGGGTCGACGGTGTGCCCCGTCACGTTAAGGACCTGCGTCCGTCGACGCAGTTGCAACCACCGCTGGACGATGAGAGCGAATCGGAATCTGAGACCAGTGAGGCATCGCTCTGGTTCACGCCAGCCCCATCAGGCAGTGACTCGGATATCAGTAGCCTTCCAAGGGACGCGGTGTCTTTCGACCCTCAGACCTCAGACAGGAGCACAAGCAACGATGAGGCTCGCAGCGTCCCTCTTCGAAGAAGTACCCGGCGCAAGCGATCACCACCTCCCTGTCAACTCTGTGATCATGAGATCAGGGGGAGTGTGGGGAAAATAGAAACGGCCTACCTCGCAAACGTTCTCGCATCTTCCTGGCCTGTGGGTTGAGAAAGGAAAGAAAAGATTCAAAATGGCGTCCGTGACTTTTAATATTCACGGTCTCGTGCAGTCACGCAAAGTCGCGTTACACACATGCTAATGAGGTGTGTCTGGGCTCCATAAAAGCAGGTTGCTTGGAGACATTGGCAGACCAACATTTCACCCGTGCTTGGTGTACATCGTTTTGCGTTGCAGACATTTTCAGACGGAAAGAGTTGCGTCCCTTACACTGTTTAAGTCGACTCATTTGCTAAGAAAGTTCATGTAACATTCACTGTTTTTTTTACCATTTCCCCAAAAAGTGTTATATTGCCTGGACTGTGTTAACTGAACGATAACATCATTTCAAATATTCGCTTCAGTCCAGAAGCACATTATGAAACTTGTGACTAAGAAATAGCTCAGTAAACTTTAAAAAGATATCAATTTTGTGCCAAAATAAACATAAAAATGAATAAAATAACAATATTTAAACTGACTGATCATATGAAAAGATAAAATTATAGTGTTCAAAGCACGAGAAGTAAAAAAGCTTGTAAGAGAAGCAAAAGTATGAAAATATGTAATTTAAGACAACACAATAAAAAATCTGATGATTTAGTTTGTTTTATTTGGAATTAATGGAAATTTTGAAATAATATTTTAAAAAATATATTTTTCACCTGATATGGTCCATCTTTCTACTTATCTGAATTTACCAAAACTGCATAACAAACTGAATTCCACGTAAAATATAGAAAATTTTAAAAAGAAATGATATTTTAATCAACCAGCTTGGAAAACCAAACTGATTCGAGAAATAAAACAAATCAGATGTGAGCTTTCTATATTAGATGAGCTCACCAGAAACCCTAATATTTCCACACGTAAATTCAAAAGATCAAGCGGAAATATAACATTAAATCCCTAATTGACATTCCATCAACCAAGGAAATGCTGAAGCAGAAACTTCAGCTAAAGGCACAGAGAACAAGACGATACGAAAAACGTTGTAGGTTCTATCGCCAAAATAAAATATTCCGAACAGATCTTAAGAAATTTTACAGGGAAATTGGAAAAACACCTATACATGTCGAAAGGCCACCATCGATTGATAATGTACAGACATTTTTGGAAAATATTTGGAGCAGCCCAAAGGAATATAACCCTAATCCAGAATAGATACGGCGTGAAGAAGAACGAATGCTGGATACACCTCTGCAAGAATGGGAAAATATATCCACAGATGATGTTAGGCAAGCTCTAACGAAATCCCAAAAATGGAAATCCCCAGGAAATGACAAGTTGCCCAATATCTGGCTTTATCATCTCTCATCTACCCATGAAATTCTTGCAAAAACATTATCAACGCTTGTAAATAATCCCAATAAAATCCCGGAATGAATTACTGAAGGTATTACATACCTCATACCAAAAACAACTGAAACAGACGACCCGAAAAAATTATAGACCGATAACATGTCTCTCCACAACGTATAAGTTGATCACGTCTGTACTGACGAACCGTACTTATTTCTTTTTCGAAACAAACAGCATTCTTCCGCTGGAACAGAAGGGATGCAGAAGAGGTTAATATGGCTGCAAAGATCAACTGCTGATAAATAAAATGATCCTGGAAAATTGCAGGAGACGACGTAGAAATCTTAGTGCAGCGTGGATTGATTATCGTAAAGCCTTTGATAGTGTTCCACATTCTTGGATCCCCAAGACTTTGGAAATCTACAAAGTCTCCCCTGTGGTATTAAATTTCCTTAAGCACAGCATGGGAATGTGGAACACCAAACTATACCTTAGTCACACCGGGGCACTGCCATATCCAACCGTCTGAATATCCGACGTGGAATCTTTCAAGGAGACTCTCTGTCACCCCTTCTGTTTTGTTTATCCTTAATCCCTCTTACGCATGAACTAAACAACAGTAGCTATGGTTACAAAATAAATAAGAAAATATTCAATCACCTACTCTACATGGATGATCTCAAACTCTTTGCCAAATACGAGAATGAGTTAAAAGGCATCCTCAATATTGTAAAATACTTCAATGACGACATAGGTATGGACTTCGGATTAGATAAATGTGCAAAAATAATATTCAAGAAAGGTAGAATTACAGAAACACCCTTAATAGATTTAGATTTTGTCACAAAGATTAGGAACTGGAGCATGATGAAGCTTATAAGTACCTAGGAATTAGCGAAGGAGATGGCACACAACACCCCCCAAATGAAGGAAAAAATAAGAAAAGAGTACTACAGGCGTGTACGACTGGTACTAAATACTGAGCTAAACTCAAAAAACAGGATATCAGCCATAAACACATTGGCTGTCCCTGTGGTGCAATACAGCTTTAATGTCCTTAACTGGACCATAGCTGAAATTAAGCGAATGGACGCCAAAACGAGAAAGCTTCTCACTTGCTATCGCATGCATCATCCCAAAGCTGATTTTGATTGTCTGTATGTGCCCAGATCCGAAGGAGGCAGAGGATTAGTTCAACTAGAACTGTCCTATAAAACTAAAACAATTGGCCTCCAAAGATATTTGGAAACTACAGAAGACTGGATGATGGTATGCGTCAAGGAACAGGAAAGTAGTAAGCGTCTTTACTCCGTAATGAAAGAAGCCAACAAATTCAAAATGGAGTTTCAAATGGGCGTAGAGATGCAACTACAGCACAATACACCGGCTGAAACTGCAAAATACCTAAAAAAGACAGCAAAGACGAATGCAACCGACCAGATACAGAAGCGATGGCAAGATAAACCGCTTCATGGCCAATACTCTGCCCGTACCAAACAAGCTGACGTAGACAAAACCCGTACCCATCAGTGGCTACGTAGTGCAGGGTTGAAAGCGGAAACTGAAGGTTTTATCCTTGCTGCACAGGACCAATGCTTGCTAACTAGGAATTATCAAGCACATATACTAAAATATTGTGTCAGCCCAAAATGCAGATTCTGTGATAAATATCCAGAAACGATTGATCATCTTGTATCAGGTTGCACGATGTTGGCACCCACTGAATATAAAACCCGACATGACAGAGTGGGCCAATATCTGCACTGGAAAATCTGCAACTTCTACGGGAAGGAAAACTGAAAGAAACTGGTATGAACACCACCCAGACCCGGTTACGGAGATAGGACCTGTTACAATTCTATGGGACTACACAATACACACTGACAGAACAATCAAAGGCCAACCGCCCAGATATTGTTATTAAAGACCACAAACAAAAAAAAAATGCCTCCTTATTGATATGGCAGTCCCTGCTGACTGCAATGTATCTTTGAAGATATTCAAAAAGTTGTCAAAATACAAGGACCTTGAAATAGAAATCTCGAAAATGTGGCATATGGGAACATCAACAATCCCTGTTGTAGTTGGAGCCCTAGGACTGGTTGGAAAAGATTGCAGTAGACTAATTGAAGGGATTCCTGGAAGTCCATGCCTCAAGGAGATACAAAAAAATGTTCTGACAAGTACAGCCCACACAAGGGCTTTATCTATGAAATTTATTTTTTTTTTTTTTTTTTTTTTTTTGTCAGTGAAAGTGTCATGATGCCATTTCTAACCTTAGGTCCCTGGGCGGGACCCGGAAAGAAATGTGTAAACGCCAGAAATCAAAGAAAATAAAAAATAATAATAATAATAATAATAATAAATAATAATAATAATCTGATAATAATTTTTAAAAAATAAAATTTCAAATAAAAATTTTTAAAAAAAAAAATTATTTTAATAAATAATAATTTTTAAAAAATTATAAATAATTTTATTATTAAATAAAATATATTATTTAAAATTTTATTTTTTTAATAAATTATTTTAATATATAAATTTTAATTAATTTTCAAATTTAATTTTAACATTAAAATTGAAATTTTAACTAAAATAATTTTTTTTTTATTAAAATTTTAAAAATTAAAAATAAAAAA
Source organism: Acanthosepion pharaonis (assembly GCA_903632075.3). NCBI lineage: Eukaryota > Metazoa > Mollusca > Cephalopoda > Sepiida > Sepiidae > Acanthosepion > Acanthosepion pharaonis. Next base: position 332,423 of record CAHIKZ030002743.1, on the reverse strand, counting down.
TAAAAAAAATAAAATAAATCTTAAAAATTTTTTTTATGATTGAAATTTATAAAAATGATTTTTTTTTTTTTTTCTATTATTTATTTTTTTAATTTTTTTAAAATTTTGAAACAAATTAAATTTTATAAAATAATTTTCTTTTTTTTTTCAATGATGTTTTTTAAAATTTTATTAAATTTTTGAAATTAAAAAAAAAAAATTCAATGTCTATTTTTAAAAAAAAATTTCAATAATATAAAATGAAATTTAAAAATTCAAAATGATTTAAAAAAATTTTTTGGAAAATTTAAAAATCATTTTTTATTTTTCAAAATTTTTTACTTTTTTTTAAATTTATTTTTTTCAATCATTTTAAAAATTAAAAAAATTTCAATTTTAAAAAAATTAATAAATGAAAAAATAATGTAAAAATTAAAATATTAATTTTTTTTTTAAATTGTAAAAATATAAAATTAATAAATAAATTATAAAAAAATTTTAATTTTTGATTTTTTTTTTTTTGTATTTTATTTTTTAATAAAACAATTTAAATTTTTAATTTAAAAATTCCTGAATATTTATTAATTTATTTCTCAAAAAAAATTTTATTTATACATTAATTTTTTTATTCAATTTTTTTTTTAAAAAAATGTTAATATGATTTTTTTTATTAATATTAAAATTTTAATTCCAATTTTTAACAAATTTTTTTTTTTTTTAAATAATTTAATTATTATTAAAGAAATATCATATAAAAAATAAAGAAATTTTTGTAAAATTTTAAAATAAAATTTTAATTAATTTAAAATATGATTAAAATTTAAAAATCCATTTTTCATCATTTTTTTGAAAATTTTTTTATATTTGAAATATATTTATTAAATATTTGAATAAATTTAAAAATAATAAATTTATATTTTTATATATATTTTTAAATAAATTTTTAATTTAATTGAAAATTTAAAAAATAAATATATTAACTGGAAAAAATAAAGTAAATATAAAAATATTAATGAAATATATAATAAATAAAAAAAAAAATTTTTTTGCATAAATTTTTCTTTAAAATATTTTAAATATTTTAAATATTTGAATGAAATACAATATATTTTTATATTATATATTTATATTTATATTTATTAGAAAAAAAATGAAAATTTTATTTTATTTTTTTATAATTTAAATATAATTTTTATTTTTTTTTCTTTTAAAATTTTACATAATATTTAAAATTTTTAAAATATATTTCAAATGTTTATGATAAATTTTTTTTTCATATTTGTTTATTTATTTATATTTAAAAAAATTTTTTTTTTATATTTTTAAAATATATATATATATTATAAATATATATAAAATATATTTTAAATTATCATTTGTTTTTTTTTTTTAAATGAATAAAAAATTTTAATATTTTTATATATTTTTAATAAATAAAATTTTTTATAATTTTAATAATTTTTTTTTTTTTTTAAAATATTTTTTTATAAATAAAAATTTTTAAAACACTAAATTTTATTTTTAAAATATCATTAAATTTTATTTTTTTAAATTTATATTCATATATTTAATTTTTTTATATCAGACTTAATAAATATTATATTTAATTTATATTTTTGTTTTTAAAAATTTTTAAAATTAATAAAATTTTTTCATTGTATTTTTTTTTTTTTTTTTGTCTGGAGTTTTGGATTTTCATTTAATTAAATTATTCCCTATTATTTTTTCATGATTTTGGATTCTTCATAGACTCTTCATTTTCATATATCAAATATTATATTGAAATAAAATATATAATTATTTTTCCTTCATTTTTATTTTTATAATTTCTTATAAATATCTTTAATTTTTTAAAAATTTATGAAAATGAAAATTAAAAAATTTAAATTTTTTGTTTGTTTTATTTATTTTTTAATAATAAATAATTTTATATACATATATTTTAATTTTAAATTTCTATCTTATTAAAAAATTCTAATATTTTTTATTTTTTTTTCATTTTTAAATGATTATTTTATTATCCAATAAATTATATTTTTTATATTTTAATTATTTAAACAAGAAAAATTTATTTTTTTTATTTTATTTTATTTTAAATTAAAAAAATGTAATTAAAATAAAAAAACTTAAGATTTTAACAAATTTTTTTTTTTTTCATACAAAATTTTTAAATAAATATAACAAAATTTTTATATATATATATTTTAAATATTTAAAATTCAATTAAAATTTTCTTTAAAATTTTTATAATTTTTCATATATAAATGTTTAAAATTTTTTAATTTTTATTTTTATAAATTTTATAATTTAAATTCATTTAAAATTAAATATTTTATAAATAAATAAAAATATTATTTTTTATTTATTGTTTGTTAAATAAATAAAATAAATTTATATTAAATTTTTTTTTATTTTTAATTTTTTTATTTTTTAAAAAAAAAAAAATAAAAAAAAGATTTCAAAATTCAAATAAAAGATGATTTAAAAATTTAAAAAAAAATTTTTTTTTTTTAAAATTTTTTATTTTTTCAAAAAATTTTTAATAACATTCAAAAATTTTTTTTTTAAACAAATAAATATGCATTATAAAATTAAAAATTTTTTTTTATATTTTTTTTCATTATATTTTTTTTTAATCATTTTTAAATTTTTAAATTGGTTTTAATATTCATCATAATTTATTTATCTATTAAAATGAATAATAATTTATTTATTTTAATAAAAAAAAAATAAATTTAAATATATATAAAATCAATAAATTTTATTTTAAAAAAATTAAAAAAAAAAAATTTTTTATTTATAAAATTTTTTTTTTTTTTTATTATATTTTTTTATTAATAAAACAAATAAATTTTGTGTTTTTTTAAATTTTTATTTATTTAAATTAAATTTCCATTTTTTTATTCATAAAAAAAAAATAATTCTATTTTTAATAATTTATATAAAAATTTTTATATTTTGAATATAAATATATTTAAATTATTTATAAATATTATTTAAATAAAAAATTAAATTTTAAATTAACAAATTTAAAATTTTTTTTATTAAATTAAATGAATTTTTTGTTTTGAATTTTCATGTCATTTAAATTTAAGAATTTTTTTTTTTTTTAAATTTTGGTTTTCAAATTTATTATTAAAATAAAAATTTTTATTTTTTTTATATTTATAAATAAAAATATAAATTTTAGAATATAAATTTAATATAAATAAAATTTATTTTATAGAAATTTTTTTTTTTTTTTGAAATTTAAATTTCATTTAATTTAATTTATTTATTTATTTTTTTTATCCAGAAAAAATTAAAATTTATAAAAATTTAAAAAATTATTTTTATAAATATTAAAAAATATTTTTTTAAAATTATTTTCATTTATTTTAAATTTTATTAATTATTTTTATGATTTTTCAAATGAAATGAAAAGATTATTAAAAATTTAAAAATAAAAAATTTTTTAAATTTCCATTTTTTATTTTTTATAAATAAAAATATTTGCAATTTTTTGTTTAATTCCATTTTTAGCAAATTTAAAAATATTATTAGAAAATATATAATATTTAAATTTATATTTATTTAATTGAATATCCTTATAAAAATATTTTTTTAAATTAAAAAATTTTTCTTTGTCAATCAATTTTTTGTTTTTTTTTAAAATATTTAAAAATAAATATGAAAATAAAAATATATTTAAAAATATATATTCAAATAAATAAAAAAAATTGTTTTATTTTTTTCAAGAATCATATTAAAAAATAAATTATATATTTAAAATAAAATTTTTTTTATAAAATTTAAATAAATTATAAAACAGTTTCATTTCATTTATAAAAAATTTTTTTTTAAATTTTTATATAATAAATATAAATATCGGTTTGATAAAATATTTTTTAATTTAAATTTTTATTATGAATTTAAATTTTAAAATTTTTTAGGATTTTATATATATTTTCATATTTTATTTTTTTTTATTTATATATATATATATTTAAATATTTATAAAAATTGTAGAATTTTATTGTAAAAAAATTAAAATGAAAAAATAAAATGATTAATGAATAAAATTTCATTTTATTTTTTTTAAATTATAAAATCCTATCATTTACTAATTTAAATAACAAACAAAAAAAAATTAATTTTTAATTTTTTTTAATACATGCTAATATATATATAATTGATATTTTTTCATTTTTCTGTATTAAAATTATAAAAAATATAAATAAGATAATTAATATTTCAAATTATAAATTTATATATACATATTTATTTTAAATGCATATAAATCATTTTAAAATTTTTTTATATTTTTTTATATTTTTATATGATGTTTTTTTTTTCACATTCTTACATTGTAGTGACATTTTTATTTTTAATTTTTTAAATATTCATTTATAATAAAAATATTTACAAAAATATATATTTTGATCTTTTTTCAAACAATTTTTTTGGTTTAAATTATAATTTTATATTTTTAATTTTTTTATTTTTTGGAATTTTAGATTTTAAACAAATTTTTTTTTATAAGTTAAAGTTGTTTTTGTTTTTTTTTTATTTTTTTTAAAAAATTGAAAATGATATGTTAGATATTTAATTTTATATATATATTTATAATAATATAAATATTTATATATTTTTTTTTATTTAATATACAAAATTTATTTAAATATTAAAATAAAGGTTACAAATATTTTGATTTTTTAAATTTTGAAATTTAAATATTATTAAATTATAATAAAATATATATATATTTATTTAAAATTGACTTTTTTTAACAGAAAAAATATATGATATATTTATAATATTAAATATATTTTTTATTCATTAAATTTAAAAATTTATTTTATTTATTGATATATTTTTATTTATATTATAAATCTTATTTTGTAAATTTATCTTAAATATTATTTTCCAATATATATATTTATATATATATATATATATATATATATATATATATATATATATATATATATATATATATATATATATATATATTTATATATATACATGAATTATTCACACAAAAACAAATAAATGCAAAGGTTAATGATTTAAATGGCGAGACATCCATCATCGCAAACAATTCAAATAATATACAAAAACTCCGAATCCGTTATGAATGAAATGATCCTTGTTTATATAAATTTCTGCCGTATTAGTTCTTATTTTTTACAAGCTTTCGTCTGTTCCTACAGACATCTTCAGGTATAGAATAGATGTTGTTCTTGTTTTTTCTCTTAGTAATAAGAGGACAACGAAAATATATGTATTGTTGTATCCGAAAATGCTATTGAAAATGAGTTATTGTTTTTGGAGCGCGCATTAGCAACGCTGAGTTTGATTTTAAATTTTTTAAAGGTTGTGCGTTCATATAAAAATATGGTGATGAACAAATTTTTTACTGGTAAAAAATCTGTCAATCTTTCTACTGAACTATATATATTCAATAATTACAATTATTTTAATAATATATAAAATATATATATATATATATATATATATATATATATATTCATTATATGAAAATGATATAAATTAATATCAATTATATACATATATATATATAAAAGTAAAGAAATGATTAAGATATGAAATATTAGATGATATTTTTCCGATAGAAAATACATAGATACGAACAGATTGATAATTTATTTATATATATATATATATATAAAAATATATATAAATATATATAATATATATAGATAGATAGATAGATAGATAGATGTACAAACACTGAGAAATTTAAAAAAATGTCATGTATTTAACGATATGAAAATTGTAAGATCCAAAAAAGACCAACTAAACTTAATTGTCCAAGCTTTTTCATTTTTTTTTGTGGCGTTTAAAAAGCCAGTTCGATAATCCTCGTAAATTCAACAGACGTGTTCAAAATACCTATTCCTCCTCATAATTATCGAAATCAAATCAATTTTATTCCTTTTTGTTCTTTTCTCTTTTCAAGAATCGAAAATTTTTTTATTCCCCATTTTCACTGTTTGATTTGTTTGCGTAACTTTTCCCAATATTTATTTCTCGAGAATAAGTTGGACATAATATTATTGTCCTTTATTTTTTAAGTCTAAATATTTCTTTCTGATAATTTCGTATTTATTTTCTCTTTCTTACCTTCTTCCAAATTTTTGTTATAAATTTCTAAATGTTTTTTTATCTCTTGAAATTTATCTTCAATCTGGACTTATTCAACCTTTAATTACAAAATATTGAAAAAACCTTCAAACTATTATAAATCTTGGTTTATTTTCACATTATAAAATTTGGGATTTCTGTTAAATTAAAAAAAGTCTGTCCATCACATTTTCTAAAAATATATTACTATTGACCGATCGAATAAAAATTTTGGGGAGAATACAGACAAATTTATTCAAAAGTACGTTTCCTTGTATTTAATGGTTTTCTTAGTAAAATAAATTTTCATTGCTTTTTAAATTAAAATTTGTATTATTTAATTATTTATAAACAATTTAATTATTATAATAAATAAATACTTATTTATTAAAAACTAGCAGTAGAACCCGGCGTTGCCCGAGGATGTAACAGTAAGAGATAGATCAAGTATCGACCATCATAAAGACGGAAAAATAAAATTGACAAAGATTATTGTTTAAGGTTGACGGACAGGCATGTCTTAAATAGTTTTTTTTTTTTTACGAATTGGTCAAACTCAAACTCAAACAAAAAAAATTGTTTTCAATCGTTATGAGTCTACCGAATGAATAGAATTTTATTATAAACAATTGTCTTGTAAATGGAATTTTTAAAGCATTCTGAATGTAAAAAACAAAAAAAAAAAGTGTGCAAGACAATAAGAAACACTACCTGCCAAAAAAAAATGAAGTTTTGTTGAAATCGGTTGAAAAATGTAGGAAATCCGATCCCATATATAAACGAACACAGACACACACAAACAAACAACCTGGGTTTTATAATAAGTATAACTCGATATGAGTTGTCCCCCTTTCATTCTCGCGATGCCTCTTAATCGTGTTTTCAAATTGATTTTGTGCGAAAACAATTGGGTTTTTCCGATTTTGGCCCTGTCAGAACCATCGCATGGTAATTTTACGTAGTCCTGTGAAGTTTTGTTGAAATCGGTTGAAAAATGTAGGAAATCCGATCCAATATATAAACGTACAGACACACACACACACAACCTGGGTTTTATAATAAATATGATGTTACGGAGATAGGACCTGTTCAATTATTATTAATACTATTATTATTAATAATATTGTTATTACTATTGTTATTACTACTACTATTACTATTAAATTATAAAAATCTGATGCACAAATGTTTTTTTAGGTGATAAATTTAGATTTTTTCTCAGAATTTTACCCGTAGGTTAAACAAATGGGAAAATAGACCTTTATTCTATTGCTCTCCCCTGTTATACGTCATTTGGTCAAATCCCATGAGTTCCTCT
>CAHIKZ030002743.1:202500-320000 GCA_903632075.3 Acanthosepion pharaonis | reverse complement strand
ATTTATATTATATTATATATATATATTTAATATATATATATATATATGTGTGTGTATGTGTGTGTATTACTTACTAATTTTAATTTTTTCTTTTTCTCTCTCTCTCTCTATATATATATGTATATATATGTGTGTGTGTGTGTGTGTGTGTGTGTTGTGTTTTTGTGTATTTATTTATATATATATATATATATATATATATATATTATATATATATATATAATAAAAATAGTTTAAAAAACCGGTTTATTTAATTTTCACATTTTCAGGCTTCAATATTTAAAATTAACACAGAAAAATGTAAATAAAAGAAATTTATATTTTTAAATTAAAAAAAAAAAAAATAGCAAAAGGAACCCTTTTCTAAAATGAGATAATTTCATATTTTTAAATTTTTTTTTTCTATGAATAATTTCAAAATTAATAATTCAAACTTTTCAAAATTGAATGATTCTATTTTGTTTTTGGATCCTGTGTTGCAAAATTTTTTTATATAATATATAATTTCATTTTTATTTATCGACCAATTCAAAATTTTAAATTCTGGTAATTTCAATGTGCTCAAAATTTTGTCTGCTGAATTGTTTATATTGTAATATTCATTTTAAATTTCCCTCACCATTGATATTTGATCAAAAAAAATTTTTTTATCGCAGTTATATTTAAATATATTTTAAAATTTTCCATTTAATTATTTATATTTGTGAATTGATGAAATTTGCCAAATTTCCTCCGTCGAATTTTTATTTCAACAAAACCAATAACCGACAGACCGAATAATTGCTATGGGCTCAAATTTTTTTCCGCATTTACCAATATTTTGACGTCGTCCTCCGGTCGCAGCGCCGACTGTGACGTTCTATCCTGATTTACCACGGCCCCAAAATTAAAACGTCCCAAACAGCACCAATTATTTTTATGATGTCCTCGCCGCGGCGCCAGCTGTTCGCTCCTCGCTGCTCCGTTCGGGTGTCGTTGCTCCAAACGTGACGTCCGCCTGTCGCGTCAGTCGTGTTGTCTCGTCCTGTGACGACCAACTGGCTTGGTATCGGTCGCGGCACCCAAATGTGACGTTCTAACCTTTTGGTGATTTTGGTTTTTTTCTGGATTTTTATCAGCCTCGTTTCCCAACTCGCTTCCAACGCCTGGTTACCAATTGTAACTGCATTGATCTCCAGTCCGCCTACCCACGTTGTGAATTGATCTTAGGCAGACGAGATCAAACAGTGATTTGGGGCCGTAATGCAAACTGAGTTCAACGGGGGTGATACTACAAAAATATGCATAAAAAAAAAATAAAAATGAAAACTCAAAAAAAAATCAAAGTATCAAAGAAAAAGGTAACAAACTTTTTTATGTCTAGTTGTTCGATACATAGGATTGCATCTATCCCCGACCCGTTCTGTGGATTGTGACACGTCGTTTTCCGTTAGGCAAGTTTTAACGGTTCAAGTTGTTTTGCTCTCTAAAAAATTGGTGTTTTCATTTGTGTTTTTGGACGAAAGTCGAAAAAAAAAATTTCGGTGGTTTCTGGATCTAAGTCGCTCTTCAAAATAATTGTTTTTGGGTTTTAAGAAAGTCCTAACTTTTTTGAATCTTGGTCAACTATCTCGAGGCGGCTTCAAATCATTATTATGGAAACTAAAAATAAAATAAAAAACTGGAGCCCTAAAATATTTATGCCTGTTGGGGCCTTCGCTTTTATTGACGCCGACCAAAAAATGGGGTGGGTCTGTTATAAATAAAATTCCTCGATAATTCTAAATACATATCCACCTATTTTTTTTTCTGGTTAGGATTTTTTCAATTTTTTTCCATTTTTATTTATTTTATATTTTCACTTTGACTTTCTCACCATAAACTTCAGGGGCGTGAATTATTATATACATTATCTAAATTTTTATATTTCTGGATGGGGCGTCGACAGCCTTCTTCGTGCGTCATTGATCACTGAATCGATTTATTGATTGGTACCAAAAAAAAAAATAGCTAAACAAATTTTTATCCAATGTTCGTTGTTTTTTTTCTGCCGAAGTTCGGATTATTTTTTAAAAACTTTAATGCCTTTTTATTGATTTTTTATCAAAGACGTTTTCCCATTTTAAAAATCAAATTAATTCAATTATTTACAAATACTTTTTAAATTTATTTTAATGATATATTATTTTTTTATCATTTGATTTTATCATAAAGATGACATGAATATATAAACAACACGTTCCTTTTTAATTAGAAATTTGTTAATCTGCCTTTTAATGGAGTCGTCCTTTTTTCCTATATATAAATTTTTTAAATATTTTTTAAATTAAAAGAAACACTTAAAAAATTTTAAATAATTTACAGTGCTTTCATTCATTTAAATCTTGAATTCAATCATTAACATTTTGACACCGGCAGATCTGTTGATAAAAAAAAACTCTCTGTCTTAAAAAATTTTTTAGGAACCTGAACGAAGCTAAAAAAAAATTAAGGGCGGAATAAATAAAATTTTTTTCATATTTTTTTGAACTATTTTTAATTCCGTTTTTATTTTTCAATTTATTTTTGCCGAGACCACGATTACGGAGACCCAATGTGTAAACCGGCCTTTTGCCACATAATTTACTCGTGGTTTGAACTTTTTAAATTAATTTATTCTAAGTTGCCTGGTTCAAATTTCCCAGTCTCAAAAATATTTATTTTATCTATTTATATCTATATTTTTTTGAAATTTTATTTATCTGAAATCATTTTTTTTTTTTTTCAAAATTTTAAAGGGAAGTTGTCATTTGTCTCTAGTTATTTTTTAGCTATTGTTTTTTTTCTTTTTATGACTTCCTTTTTATTGTAATTTTTCTGTGTTGATTTTAAATTCCGTAAAAGCCTTTATCAGTTTAAAAATTTATTTTTCTTTTGTTTTTAACATGTCTCAATTCTTAGTTTTAATTTTTAAAAATTATTTTAATTGATCATTAAATTTTTTTACCTTTTTTATAAATTTTTTATATATATATATATATATATATATATATATATATATATATATATATATATATATTAGATAATTTAATGTTGCTGCAATATGCAATGTATGGAAAAAAATAACAAAACGATGGATATTTAATTAATTTTTAAAAAACCTTTACCATTTTTAAGATGTTTTCAAATGTTAAAAATATTTTCCATAGATTCAAATTTAAATTTTCGAATCAATTCTATTTTTTATATATTTTTATGATTTAGGATTGTAAGCATAATTTTTGCTTTCAAATTATATAATATATCTTTTTATAAACAGAAATTAGCATTATCCATAATATCAAGTTTCTATCACGTCACATTTTGTACCGACTTATAAATATTTATTTTTAACTATCCAGTGTATTGTAGTTACGTAATTTTCCTATAATTTCTATTATTTCCTTTAAATCCCAAAATACTCCATTCCTTAAGATCATCTTCCAAGATATTTTCAACTTCCATTGTTGTCGTAGTCCCTTTCGTTGTTGACAGAATAATCAAATTAAAAAATAAAAGGTTTTAAATTTTGTAGAAATTAACCAATCAGTTTTCTATTTCAACCAATTTCCTTTTTTTCCAGTCAGAAATTTTTATATGTGATTAACGTTCTCGGATTTTTCTTGAGCGCGTTAGCAATCTATGAATCCCTATTCAAATGAAATTTTTTTTTTCAAAAAATGATACGAGCATTAGTTTCAATGTTCCAAATTTTCTAAAACCGTTGATTTTTTAATTATTCTTTTATTTTCAGGCCAGATTTTTATTTACATTTTCATAAAATATTTATATATATATATATTTTTATATATATATATATATAGCTGACCACTCATATTCGAGGATACCCATCTACTAGGGCGGCTAGCCAATCCCTATTGCAGACGCTTGCTCAGGCACATTTGTGTTTATTCAACACCCACAGAGCCCACCTGTGGTTTATACTGCAACTATGCTGAGCAGACCTTAGTTACAGTTTCTGGGAAAGAGCGTGTTATCTAGCGTGATCAACAATTTGAACAAGGCCAGCACGCTCAAACCCTCGGTCACGATGACTTGTGACTTCGTGCTAGCACAGCTATCGACGGCCCCCAAGAGTTCCATCTACCCAATTTCACTCACAAGGCTTGGGTCAACCCGTGGTATGGTTTTCAAGCACTTTCCAACGGTGCCGTACGCTGGGATCGACCTCTCCAGTCCGATAACATCATATAAGTCTTTTTGAAAATATATATACGATTGAACCCAGGTCTCATGGTCATCCTTCTTTATCTTCTAAATAGTATATATATATTCATATACATATATATATGACATACTACCAAAACTGTCTATTTAACAAAAATCATGCGGCAGGAATTTCGTATCCAACGATCAACTTTGTATGGGACAGGACCAGACAAGCTTAAATCGAATAATTTATACATTTATATAACGGAAATATTCATGCATTGGCCGCATATATATAGCCTGATTCTTTTGTCCCTATTGACTAGAATCCAAAAATTGTTCTTTATTTAAGAAAAGTGGGTCGGCAAATTAACAGATTTTTGGTTAAAACTGTTGACGCAGAAGTATAGGCAACCGGTTCGACATTCAAAGAAAGCTGAAGACGATCGCCCAGAACCGCGTCTTTTTGGAAAAAATTTGTTGCGGCCCATCAAAAACTGATTAGGAATCAAGAGGCATTCACTAACATGGAAATTTATGTTAATTTCATTTTTTTTTTATTCAAATCATTAAATAAACTTTATGATATGATATATATAAGATAATAAGATAAACTTTATTATTGGTATTTGTTTTGTTTTACGGCATATAAACATCAATGTGTTATTTAATGCCGATAATTTTTATTGTTGGTATTTTTTTTTTTTTTGCAAACTGTAAATATTTATTTTTTATATTAAAAATCTATTTCTGTTTTAATATGTTATTCCTTCCAAAATCTATTTTTTTTGTAATTTTTTTTTAAAAACATAATGTTGGTAATAATTTTATTCTTCAAAAAAAAATAAACAAAATTGTTTATTGCTTTTAACGTATAATTTTTACAAATTTTCTGGTATTAAAACCTATTTTTATATTCAGCAAAGTGTTTCAATTTTTTTTTTTTGATTTGTGGGTCAAAATATTTGAAATAGCTAACCCTAAAAATTTAATTCATTAAAAAATTTCAACATTATTTTGAATTTTTATTATTGAGAGGTGGTTCCAATAATTTTCAAAAAACTCCTGATCAGAGGAAAAATGCTTAAAAGTTTAAGTAACTTACCCAGGAAATGATGTAAATTATCGTCTTCCCCAGGACGCGGATGTAGTTTATCAAAATATATGGAAGCGGATGTATTTCTCGTTATAACCAGGACGGTATAAAATTATAAATAAAACAATTTCATAATCAAATAACAGTAGATAACGATTGGCATTTCATTTATATTTTTGAAAGTCAAACTTAATTGGAAAAAGCCTGGAGACGGAAGAATGATTTTTCACAAACGAGAATTATCGAAAAAATAAACTGTTAGCAAGAATATTTGTATTTTTGGTTTCCTTTAAATGTTCAGCAGTGAATTCAGATATGAGACCAATTTTAATCTAGTAAAAAGGATTAAATCTTAAAACTTTTTACCATAGCGAAGAAAAATTTATAAAAAAATTACAAAGAAGCTACATTGGGAAGGTAGCTGAAACCGAGACGCCAGGTCAGGACCAATAATATTGCTGATTCTTCTTCGGATTTTATTTTAATCTCCAAATAATTTCATCAAGCATTAACCATATATGGCAGCAATATTTAAAGCATCTATGAATAGTAGACTTATAAACATATTAAGAGGAGAAAGATTGGCTGGCACGCTTCCGTTTCTTCATAATCCATCAACGCGTTCTAGAAACCTGGGAAAATTTATTTAATTTTGTCCCATGTCTTTTTGAATCCAGATAAAGAAGTAAAGTCACTAAGTCAAAATTTACTGTATATGGAATTTAGAAACAAAAATAACTTTTTAATTTAAAAAACAGTAATCATGTGAAAACAGTAGAAAAACAATAAACATTTTTTTTGTTAACCATTTTCCCCAAAAAATGGAATAAAATAACTAAGAAAATGTTGAAAAAAAATGAAAAAAAAAAAAAAAATAGGAAAGGAGAGGAGGATAATAAAAGAAAATAATAAATTAAGAAACAGAAAATATGGTAATAATATTGACATTACATTAAAAAAAAATTTAAGAAAAAAAGTTGATTGGAAAGCAATTATGCTTGAAGAGATTCCCATTTTGAAAAGAGAGAGTTTAAAATGTCATGGCATAGAACTTACGGTTCTAATTATTCCATTTAACTGTAAATTGATGAGATATTTTCAATTTCTAGTACTGCGCTTAAATTAATAGGTACAACCGCAGTGAAAAAATAATCTGAACAAACTATAAAAATTTAGAGAAAAGGTAAATATAGCTATATTATAAAGCATAAATATAACTGAAAATTGAGATGTATAACAAGGGCCAATAATATTAAAAAAGATTATTTTTTTTAAAATTATCAGGCATCTCTAAATTTTGACATCAAGGAGCACCGGGCTATATGTAGCATTTTTATATTTATAGCATGGAAGAATGTTTGACTTTAATTATTTTTAATAGATTAAGAGAGAAAAATTGTTTGCACAATGTTATTGAACTCATAATTTTTAATTAGCTGAAAAAATATTAAAAAATAAACAATTAAAATTTTCCAAAAATGTCATTTAATATATTAGGAGAAGAAATGCGAGTGACCTTCATAGACGTGTTATTATCAAAAAATTTCTTTCAGAAAATATTTGCCATTTTGACAAACGAAAAATAATTTCTAGATTGTAAAAAAATTTAATTTTAAAATATTAAAAATATAAATCTTATAATTAACCCATAGCTGAAAAAGAAATATTTTTTTTTAAAATTCTCTATCATTAACAATTACGAGCCATTATCCAAATTTTAAAGGACACTTGATATTCAAGTTTACAGCATCTGCTATTCCTAAGCGGCCATCCATCTACGTATTGGATTAAAAACAACGTTGCTTTAAAATTCATGATCGTGCAGGAAAATTTAAATGTTCCAATTTTATTTGGTCGTATATAATTTTCATTTTTATAATAAAACTGATTAAATTAAAATAAATACATTCATATTCTTTCGGTTTTATTTATTTACTTCCAGTTTTTTTCATTTGTTAGAAAAAAAATTTTATATCTGGCAATTTTATTTGTACGTTTACCTAAAGGAAGATTTCTTTTAATCTAACCGGTAGTCAAATTAAATAAACATATTTTTATTTTCAAATTATATTGATAAAAATAACTTTTGAGGAATAACAACTCGTCGAATTAATAAACAAAAAAATTTTAATAATTTCTTTAGAAATTGCTTTGTTTATGTTAAGAATAAAAAAAAGTAGCAGCTATATTTGTTTTATAATCAATGAAAAAACTATTTAATGCCAAAAAAATCATTTTTTATGAAACATAATCCGTAGCTGAGAGTTCAATTCAAATTCAAATATTTGACGGTTACCTTCTATTAGAAAAAAATATATCTCAAATAATAAATTTCTCGAATATTCTATTTCTAATTTGAAAATTTTTCACTATGACAGAAATATCTACAATTGTCCACTGTTTTTCCATTACACCATTTTAAGTTTACAAAAATTTTATTATATTTTGAAATTAGGTTAGAAATAAATTTTGAAAACACAATGAATTTTCTATAATTTTAAAAAGTATAGATTTGAAACCGGTGTTCCAAAAGAAAGTTCTTTAATTATCATTAAATAATTTTTTTTAATTAAATTAATTAAAATTAATTTAAATAAATATTTTTCTCTCCTTATTTATTTACTGTTTGTAAAGAGACACACAAGAAATTATTAGGAAGCCGAACCGGATAGATATCAGTTAAACCTGGGCATAAAGAGAAATAAAATTAAAAAGATTTAGGAAAGCAAAGTAAATAAGAGTTTTTCACGAAGTAACAGTTCTGATTAAGTAACCATCTTTTGTATCTTGTTTTTTTTTTTAAACGAAAATAATTTAAGTGGGGATGGTCTGAAGCTGTTGATGAAAGTCCGGGGTTAAGCAAAAGAATACAACTCGTCTGAATAGATAAGTGAATAAAAGGTAAAGGCATAAATTTATTCAATCTATGGAAAATTCTTCCTTTACATAACAATATATCACCCACATGTCTGCGTAAGAACTTTTGAAGTCTGTCGAGGTTATAAAAAAAAATTAGATAAAGAGCACAATATTTTTTTTTTTAAATATATATATATTTAATTTATATATATATATATATAAAATGAATAAATTAAAATGATTTGTATAATCAAAATCCTAATTCAAATTCAATTATATTAAAATTAAAAGCATTAGTTCTGCTTCATCTTCTAATCATCAAGTTTTCTTTCAAAATTCAAGAAAAATGAAATAAGTAATGATTTTATTTTAATATAATTGAATTTGTGAAATTTTTGCTTTGTGTTTTTTGAAACATGGAAACCCCCTGTGAAAAATGAAACCAAATTTTAAATCAAATAATTTATAATATTCATAAAAATAAAAGCAATTGAAAAATACTTTTTGTAAAAATATGAATAAGAACAAAATTAATATCCTTAAATAAAAGTGAAATATTTATTTTACTATATATATATATATATATATATATATATATATATAAAATGTCAACGAAAAAAAAAAAAAAAAATCAATTTAAAGAATTGCTAATACATCAGATTATGAAATATAGGCCGTCTATCATAAAAGCCCAATATGGACTGACACGTCCAGAAATAGAAATGTAACTGTGAAAGCTAAAGACCTAAACAAAATAAAGGTCGAAAATATAATACAGAATTTATCCATTTCAATGTTTCAGTTAGACGAAATGCACGAGTGAGCAATCAGGGGAGGAAAGAAAGTATAAGACTGACGACCTATATTTTCGTCTGCCGAAATAAACTTATTCCCCATATCAGGTGATTTGAGATTTTATTTTTTATCAATTATTTGCCTTGTAATAATAAATACATTGAACTCTTTTTGTGGATCAGTTTTAATATTTTATATTCTTAGGATCCACTTGGATTATATACCAATATATATATATATATATATATATATTCATGAATTATTCATAAAAATCAAATACAAAGGTTAATGATTTAATTGGCGAGAATCCATCGTCGCGAACAATTCAAATAATATACAAAAACCCCGAACCTGTTTATGAATGAAAAGATCCTTGTTTCTATAAATTTCTGTTGCATGAGTTCTTATTATTTTTACAAGCTTTCGTCTGTTTTTTGCATACATCCCCAGGTATGGAATAGATTTTGTTCTTGTTTTTGCTCTCAGTAATAAGAGGACAACGAAAATATATGTATTGTTGTAATCTATATATATATATATATATATATATATATATATATATATATATATATATATATATCGTCGTTGTCGAATTTATCTCGTATCCAAGAATTTTTTTTCTTTGTTGATCGCTTTAAGATGATGGCTTTGTTGACTAAATTCGCCTCCAACGTACGGGTTCAAGACTAGAAGCTTCCAGTTTCATGAAAGCTTGTTCCCGTCATCCATTCCCTATCACCGTTTGGCTCTGAAAGTTTTGGTTGGAGGTGAAAGAAAATCAGAGTAGAAGAAAGTGCCGATGGCGTGAATTTAAGGTGGACCTCAACTTGCCAGGAAGTGACCCACACACTTAATTTCATGACCTCTCCCTGCCATATATATGGAAGGTGACAGGCAGAATGCAGTTAGAAAATTGCAACAGACTACTGCTAATTCTGTTATGCATATTAATCAGTTCACTCCACACATGTAAATAAAACTATTAAAATACAAATGATTGTTGTGTTTAATACAAAATCTATTAAAGAGTGAAAATAATAATAATAATAATAATAATAAACAGGAAATAAGAAGACAATACGCCATTCTTGATCTGTGCGAATTCTTATAAAACTAAATTATGGAAGCGATGGGTATTTTCTAGAGCGATGAAATGAAGCGACAATCTTCTTCTGAGATGGCACAAATATATGCTTTTTTTTATATAAGAACTTAAGCCCAGTAAACGTTAAAGGGAAGGAGATTATCCCCACTTTATCAGGATAACTAGAAATTTAGAGTCTGTTGGGTGATGATGGTGATTTTCTATCTGTAGATTAGATGTGGTACAAGGCCAAATATATGAGGCGCTCAGTGAGAATCGAATTGCTTGGTGGCTTTGTTAAGAGTTTAGTTTGGGATGTATTGAATAACATCAGCCTGTCTTTTCCCCATTGAGTTGTGAGACGGCTGACAGGCAATGCCCATGAAGATATTTGAAGATGAACCCATAGACTGTAGTATCATCTAAATATATACAGGTTGTCCATAAAGTTCGTGTGCATTTTACAAAATTTAACTTTATTTATATTTGCGATAGAAATAATTTGTAAAAATGATTAGAAATAAGTAAATCTATATTTTCGGAGGTTTTATTGAAATTTTATTTAAGTTTCCACATGTCCTCCATCATTACCAATACAAAGGGTAATACGATTTTGCAGTTGACGGAAAATATTTGCCAACTGATTTACAGTAATGCTTGAAATCACATTAGTTATCTTAGCTATACTTCCAACTAGGTGCATTAAACTTTATAACATTTTTTTACAGATTATTTCTATCGCAAGTATAAATAAAGTTATAATTTTCACACGAACTTTATGGACGGCCTGTATTTATGTGTAGAATTTGTACGGGTATGAGATTGTTTTTAATATGTAATTTATACATAATAAAAGGTATTCAATGTATATATGTGTACATATATGAATAGAGAATATATATATATATATATATATATATATATATATATATATATATATATATACACACACATACAGATTGTCCATAAAGTTCGGGTGCACTTTAAAAAATTTATAACTTTATTTGTATTTGCGATAGAAATAATTTGTAAAAAGGATTAGAAAGAAGTAAATCTATATTTTTTTTAAGGTTTTATTGAAATTTTATTTAAATTTATACATGTCCTCCATCATGAGCAATACAAAGGGTAATATGATTTTGTAGTTCACGGAAAACATTTGCTAACTGATTTACAGTAATGCCTGGAATCCTATTAGTTATTTTAGCTATACTTAAAATTGGTTTCATCACACTTTATAACATTGTTTACTGAGTATTTCTATCGCAAATACAAATAAAGTTATAATTTTTAAAGTGCACACGAACTTATGGACACACTGTATTTATAACAGATCGGAGTGTATAACATAAATAAAAGTGTAGAAGCGAGGATAGATCACGCGGGGGGTGTCAGCATTGGTAGCATGTGTTTATGAGGACTAACCATTAATAAAGAAATTTATAGATCCACCTGAGAGGAAATACGGTAAATTGTAGGACTCTCCCAATGATTTCATAGTCAGTTTGTGCAGCAATCTTCATTGCCACACCTTATCAATGGCCTTCGCGATATCTCGGGCGATCCCTTTCGGGATATTTTTTTCATTATCATGAGCATCACTAGTTCTATTATTTGTGTCGTGTCGTTTCAGAACGTAGGCGATCATGGCTCTCCGCTTTCCGTGGAGCCCTCAATAAGTTTCATCCCTCTACCATCTCCCCAAGACTACGTTCTGTCATCCACTTGCTTAAAGCTGATAGGTATGCCATACGTTGCTTTCCCTTCTTTGTGTTTCCCTCTATTCGACCTGTGAGTATCAAATTCTCCAGGCCTTCCTTTCGTGTCGTAGCTTCCCTATTCATTAGAAATTATCTACGGAATGATTAAGTTTACCAATTATCAATGCATTGAATATTTTTGTCATATCAAGCTTAGGGCTTCTGCTATCTATTTAAGGAATCATGATAAAATAAAGAGAAAAATCTGCAATTATATTGGTCGTGACCTGGCAATTCGGATTCTGTTACTTGCCTAACGCTATAAAGTAGCTTCCCTAAACTTTTCTATAAATATTTTCATGGTATTTGTTGTGATGAACTCTTCTCTAGATACCTAGGTTTTATTAATATAAGCGCAGTACTAGATTGGCTGCACGGTCTCATTATTTTTTCGTTAAAAGCCAAAAACATAAACCATTATGTTCTGTCATCCACAATTATTTTTCCGATAGGTATATCATGCGTTGTTTCTCTTGTCTCTCTCTGCTATTCGACCTGTTTTGAGTGATTAGATTCTCCAGGCCTTCCTTTCGTGTCCAAGAAACTTTCAGCTGCCTCTTCCTATTTTTACCATTTTAAAAATTAAATTTGTTTGCCATTTTGATTCCAGACCTCATCGTTGCTGAAACGCTTGGTCCAAAGTTGATATCCTAAATCCTCCTGTATAACTATATCTCCGTCGCCTCGAGTTTTCTTCATCTTTGAGGAGACCGGACAACATTCGCTTCCGTAAAAGAGAACAGATGTTTCACACTAACTGGTCAGTACTCTTTATTTGTTACTAAAGAAAAACGCTTTTTTTAATACTCTACATAGCTTTTTGGAATGCGTCCTCATGATCCTAATATATCTAAGGATCTCAGTGTTTTACTTATATATCCTCTGTCAATAAACTTCCAAAATATTTAAACTTCCGCACCTGCTTAATTTTATTGTTGAAGACCTGAAAATCGCATTTCACTATTGTTCCCTTTTCAAAATTGCTGAAAATTGGTTAAAAGTAATTATTTTTATTTCTTTTTTGATAGGTTTTTTATGGTCAAAAACGATTTTGATTAAAAAATTATTTTTTTTATAATGTACAATTTCAGATATCAATATAAAAGAACAGAAAAGATATGCAAAACAGCCCGAAATCATGACTGTTTTTCAATTTCTTTACATTGTCATCCCAGAAGGATGTAGTTTCTCATGGCTCTATTTTTATTTCCTATCATTAGTAGATCTAAGCAATAGGTGCCACCTTACAATCTTTCCCGTTGTATATTCTGCAATCAATCAATCCGAGCTCATTAAATAGGCCACTCACACTCTCTCACTCTACGTCCACCATCTTCATTATAAACTCTGAGTTTCAAATTCTATAAATTTGTGCCATAGAAGAATCTGCAATGTTATTATTCCTGACCTAGAATCTAGACCCCAGTAATTTTCCCAACGACGTCACATAGTTTCTCTATTCGTTAGAATCTATATACGGCATGGTTAAGTCTACCAATTAGCAATGGATTGAATATTTTTCTCACATCAGGCTTGGGGCGTCTGCTATCTATTTAAGGAATCTTGATAAAATACAAAGAAAAATCTATTATCTTATCGGTCATGACCTGGCAAGTCGGATTCTTTTATTTTCCTAACGCCATAGAGTAGCTTCCCTAAACTTTTCTATAAATATTTTCATCGTATTTGTTGTGATGAACTCTTCTCTAGATACCTAGATTTTATTAATATAAGCGCACTACTAGATTGGCTGTTCGGTCACATTATTTTACACTGGACATGGCTAGTTATAACCGCAAGTTACATGGTAACAATTTCTTCCATTTTCTGTATTCTTGCTTTCCAGTCAACTTTGATTCTCAAAAATTGAATGTAAATTGTTATCTTCTGTTTTCTTAACTCCTCTTATTTTATTGATCTCTCTTGTTAATGTATTATTTTCCTTATGTGTCTCAGTGGTTTTAATGTCATGAGATGAAAGGATTAAAAATAATTATTCAGCGATCTTTTCCAAACAGGTGGATTGATATTATAGTTTAAATACCGGTTCAATAATCTTTTCATTAAAATAATAAAAATAAAATGTTTTTGAAATTGCAAAAGTAAAACGTAATTCTTTAAAGATTAAATTAAATGATAAAAAGTAAAAATGAATATATAAATATATTTATATATATTTATATTCACTTTATTGTTATCATATTGTTGTTATTATTACGACGTTCCGCCATATATATATCGATCTGGGTAAACAGCAAGGAATTCTGCTCAGGTTTGGGATTATCGTCTCGTACTTATTTTTGTATTGCCCGCTATTTTAATAAACCCACTGAAGCATTATTAAATTGCCCGACCCAAAATTGAACCCAAATATTAATATATTTAAATATTAATTCACTAGAATATTTGCCCCATAGTACAATTTGCTGTAATGAACTTGGAACCTTAAACCTAACCTACCAGCTGATTAGAGTTGTATTAACTGTCGTCTCTTTATAATATTTGCAGAACATTTTGAAAGTCCTGCAAAATTATGAACACATGCCAGAATTTTATTAGTGACCTATATGTATTTATTTCTATGACTGAGGTTCCAAAAAAAAATTGGTCCTCATGGTTTATGCTTTAAATTTTCAAATTCAGACAGACAATATATATTGAGTTAAATAAAAATAAAATTAATAGTTTTTATGATGAGTAATTTTGAAATACTTTAAGGTTTTTTTGATCATTTATTTAAATGTCACTGGGTAATTGTAAAATCTATATAATCTATATTTCTTTTCCCTAATCTGTCTGTGTGTCTGTCGTGGGCGTTGTTACCTCAGGCAGGCCACAAATAAAATAAATGATGTCGATGCGGTTTTCAACACAATATTCCAAATGGCTGCCGTAAGGACATGACGGAGCCTGATTTTTGAATTCCATTTCAGGTTCCGAAAAAATCGATAAACGAAAAATCGATAATCGAAAAAATTCTGCTTACAGTAGGAATGGTCGCATTTCAAATAAATTTGACACCCTCTTAGAGTCTACCATTAGAAGTGTTGTCCAGAAGTTTCATGACCACGGACCCCTAAACAGCGCGGAAAATCGATAAAAACCCAAAACCGAATACGACCAGATTGCGTCTGAACTGCATATCGGTTTTTAGAAAAACCGACCGGATTTATAAAGAGGCCATTGGGAGTCATCATGTGAAGTTTCAACTCTGAGCACCCCCAAAATCGAGTGCAAATCGACAATCGGTCAACCCTTAAAATGTTTTTTCCGGTTTTTAAAGCTGATCGTATTGTATTTATTTTGTTTAGTTCTTTTTTCGTAACAGATTTAATGTTTACTATAGAGCTTAGAAAAGATGGCAGTGTGAGATAGGCAATCAAGGTAAGGCATGTAGCAAAAGATCAGCGCAGCAAAGTGTACTATTTTTTAATTAACACGGGCAAAAAATATATGCTGATAGTAATGAATTCCTGAATTATTTTTTCCCATCTTAAATTTAAATACATATTAAAAATTAGTTAATCAGAAAATAAGTAGTCTTTTTAAAATGTTGGAAAAGTGCAAGGTGAGAACTCGTGAGAAATATCTTCCCCGTCGAATGTCTGCTATGATGTATGTTTGTATGTGTCATGTTGCCATCATTGTAAATGACATAATACGAAGACGGGTGGAATAACTGAATTTGGAGTGGATTCAAATTTGTAAACACATCTCTCTCTGTCTCTTTCTTTCTTATATATATATATATATATATATATATATATATATATATATATATGAAAGGAAAGATGAAAAATAATGGAAGCCTATTAATAAAACAAAAACAAACAATCAATAATATCAACTATGAACATGGACACAATATGTTGACCATGTTTTTAAAATAAAAACATTACATAAATATATACATGGAACAAATTATTTCTTATTTAACAGTTAACATATTTTAAATATTGAAAAATGGCTAATGTATAATCGAAAGCGCTCAGAGAAAAAAAAATTCGGACCGTTTTTATTATATAATTTATCATCTGAAAAAAAAAAAAATTATTAGATCACATGAGAAATTGTATAAAAACTAAATCAAAACTGTTGTCTGTCGTTTTAATGAAATGTGCCATGATATATTTTATATATATATATATATATATATATATATATATATATATATATATGATATGTGAAAAAGTTTTATTTAATAATGTTTTATTTTAATTTTGGTATTTATTTATTTATTTTACTAATTTATAGCAGTAATTTTAATTTATTTGTAACAAAACAATTATTTCTTGAGAAAAAATTGAGGACAAATATCAAATATATATATAAATAAATAAATACTTTCATAAAATAAAACATTATTATTTTTTTAATTTGAAACTTTTTCTATATATACATATTAAGAAAGTATACGTGCCTTTCTTATTAAATATATATATATATATATATATATATATATATATATATATATATATAAAATCCCAAACGTACAAATTTTGACGTCATTTCTTCGAGTTTCAATACCTCAAATGAAAAAATAGCATGTCTGAAAAATGTTTAAATGGATGACTATATATATATATATATATATATATATATATATATATATATTTAAAAAATTTTTTTTAATTAGTAACATTACAATAATTTATTTTACCAGATAAATTATTCTAATGTTACCTTAAAGTGATCTGTTTTTTTTTTTAAATATTAGCTCTGGATTTACATTGAGCTCCCAAGTGGAAAAAGTTCAGGATTCATCGGAGTAAATTGGTTATGTTGGTACCTGTTATAGTCCGGTTCCTTGTACCACGGTGATAGTCCAAGGTAGAACCAATAAAGAAGAACTCGAACACAGGTATGGAATAACACAGATATATTACAAACAGGAATATATACAGAGAAGTAGAAGTGTTAGTATGAACAATCAGGTTTAGTAGAGAGAACAATGTAGTCTCGACCAGTATCACTATTCCAATGTCTTGCAGTAATTGTCTGAACGCGACTCTGTTTCGGACTGCCTCTGACTCGACTCTTGACTCGACTTGAACTACTGATCCCTATGAACTATTTACTCACCCCAACCCCAGGCGCAGGTGTCATGGGGCACAATAGTTTTTTAAAATGGGCATTCCCATAACATTAGGCACGGGTATCTCCCTTAAAATTTTATTTGAACCCGTTTAAAATTATATTTAAGGGTCAAGTTTACCAGTGTTAGGAAACTCCGCCGTTCGGCGTAGCCTCCTTCGGGTTCCTCCTGCCTCCCAACAAATAGCCTCAACCGTCAGTCGTTTTTCTCAAAAAATCTAAAAATGAAAAGGACAAAATTTTGTTCTTGTTTCATATATTACGTCGGTAAACAGCCTAGATGTCGAAACCAAACGCAATTAAAAACAACAGAAGACGACATTTTTTAATATATCCATTGTATATAATTTGAATTTTGTTTAAATGGGATCAAAATGGTTCCCCAGAAAATTGTGAAATAAATTTTCATATTTTTTCTTTAAGGGCGTATTTCCTTCAATGGAGTTTAATATTTGAAAATAAATCAATAAAAAAGAATGAATATTTCTGCAATTATTTTTTAAAAAGTATTTCAATCCATGCAAGGCTTTAAAAATACATTATGTTGACAAGACGTTACTTGGTGATGTTCAGAAACATCACTAATGAGTTCTAATAATAAAAAAACGCAATTGATAAGGAATATAGATGTAAATTTGAACCAAATTGAAAACGGGTTTAACTAATAAAGGTTTGAAGTTAAAAAAAAAGTATTCCGCCCTTCGGCATAGAACTTAGGGTTTGCCTTCTAGCTAAATCTGTCAACTGAAAAGTTGAAACCGATCTCAGGTTCAGTCTTAAACTAACGACTCTAAATTTAAAAGAAGTTTTTTAACTAATCTGAACAATTACCATTATATATACTGAAAAGTCATAGTTATTATTATAATGTAAATTTTATCTGTTTAGAATACATGATCTCAAAATATTGCCCGATTCTTTTTTTTTTTTGTTTATCAAGACAGTAAATTAATTCAGGAGAACCTCTTCCATAATTTTTTTAGCAATATTCAAGTTTGGGCGATTTTTGTGAGTATCTTAAAATTAAAAATTTTGAAATAAATATTTTTTTTTTTTACTTTACAAAGAAATATAATTACCTCAGGGATAGAGCAATAAAAATAATATATATCAATACATATCAGATGAGAAGAAAAACAGGGGATGTTCTGTTTTATGCTTGAAGGCAACCTTCAAGCTTTGGCTTAATTACTTATATATTTATCTATTGTTTTATCCAGTAAAATTAACTGGGGATATTTTAACGATTATATTTCAAATTATTATATTGATATTCTGAAACATCATATGTTCAAAATTATCGATTCGTATACGATTATTTTGAGTTAAATTATTCAATGTTTTCTTGTCATATATATTTAAAATCTATTTCACATTATTCGGACTATTAAAACACATTTTTTGCCATATTTTATTTAAAACGTTTCGGCCCTTCAGTATCTTTATATTTCTCATATGAAGTATTATGTACTTTTTAAATACATTATTCAAAACTATTGTTTTGATTCAAACGTTTAAAGCCATATTTCTTTCACGTTTCGGCCCTTTAGTTCGATTCAGATATTTCTGAAATGAGGTATTATTCAAACAATTTTTGCAAATATTCGAATTATTATCCTCATCTTTGTTGCCTCTTTATCAAACGTTTTTCCCTTCAGTATCTGTCTATATTTCTGAGATGAGGTATTTGTAATATATTATTTATACATTAAACAGACTATTGTTCTCATCTTTGTTGCCATAAAACTTACACGTTTCAAAAATTTTTTTAAACATTGTCTCTATTTGCTGAGATGAAGCTTCATTTGGTTAATTTTTTTTATTCGACTATTATCCTCATTTTGTCCTTCATAATTTATCTCAACGTTTTTTCTTTAAGTATCTCGTCTGATATTTCTTAGATGAATTTAAAGATTATTTACATTATTCGGACTATTGTTACCATCTCTGAAAGTTATTAAAACGTTTCCTTCATTTAGTATGTTGTCTATATTTATTATTTGAACTTTCATATTATACACTTGTATTGGTGCAAAAGAACCTTGTGGAATAAGATTAAAGGACAACTTTGGAGTTATTCAAAAATTGGAATTTTAAAATTAAACAAAATAGACGCTAGTGAAAGTTCATTGTAACTAATGGCATCGTTCAAATCGGAATCATTCAACATTGTATGATATAAAATTTTCCAGAGAAAAATTCTTTCCAGCGTTCACGATTATAATGAACAAGAAAATGAAAAAAATGATTGTGATTAAAACTGAACTGAAATTGAAAAAAATAATGAAAGATGTTGTCGGTTTTATGAAAAGAAAGCTTGTATTCACCTTGACGATTTTAGTAACGTAAAAGAGTTAAAAAGGTGTTCTTCGTTTAAAAATCTTCAAGAATTAAAAGCAAAACTAAATTTGGAAAAAGTTGAGAATGACATTAGAAAAAAATCATCATTTCAGTTCTCCCAAATTTCTGTTCATTAAAAATTCTGTTTACTATAAAACACCTGAAAATAAATTTTAAACTTTTAGTTGACAAAACATTTTAAAGAAATATAAACCCTCATATCCTTTAGTTTTTAAAATTCCCATATCCGGAAGGCCTTTTTCGTCCATATATGTTGGGCCCGCTCAATCATTCTATAAAATATATTAAATGCAAAAAGAATTTGGAATATCTTGATTAATTTTTTTTAGAGCCTATTCAACCATTTTTAAAAGTCATCAATTTTGTTATTCAATTTTCTTGGAGTTTTAAAATAATAAAATAGGAAAACTATGTTATTCTGTTTTCTCTTGAGCATATATTATATTATCTATATATTTTGTGCATATGCATGTTTGTGGTGATATAATTAGTAGAGACATGTGGATTAAACGTGTGTGTTTTATATTTTATTTTTGTTGGATATATATTTTAGAATACAGTTCGATTCCTTTAAGAAACTGTAAGATACAGAGCATAATGTCATGAAAGAGTTCATTCCTGTTTGTTGGTCAATTTTGTTTAGCGGTATATCAACATCTCTATGGGTTGTTAATGCCGAAATATTTTGAACACAATTTTATAGATTCAACTAAATATATTTAAAAAATTACCGTATGCCTTCAACTCGAGATAACATGTATTGTTAGTCATCTTGCTCTGCTAGATGGTCATTTTATAATATAAAAAAGTATTGGTTTTAATTTTACTATAAAATTTATTTTTATGTAAACAATATTATTTTTTTTTTTTTTTTTTTTTTGTTTTTTAATTTAATTATTTTTGCCATAACTTTAGAAAGCCATAATTTTTTACCACCCCGTATTATAATTCTAAGATAACAGCAATTAAGTGAAGGTTCCACGTTCCTCAAAAGCTTCAATATTCCCACCAGGCTTTGCTGCCGGATGTAGTTTATCATTATACCCAGGATTCGAAACCACGAAGAAATTAAATAAAAGATTATATGAACTAAAAATGGATCTTTTCAAAAACGACATACTCAATGCTTTAGTTGTGTTATGTAATGATTCTGGACGTAATTTTGATTTAAAAGTGCTATTTAAATAAATAGAGAAAATAATTTACTAAAATGAATGTATATAGAAAATATTTTTAAAAACCAAATCATCCACAGGAAATTTTTAATCTCAACGTTCTTAAAATATTTTGACAGACTTATACTACAATGGTCCGTAAATCATCATTTTAATTTATCAGACTAAAAATAAACTAAAACGTGAACGAGAAATTTACTGTAATAATTGTTACAATGAATACATACGAGAAACTTCAAGTAATTTAAATAAAAGATTTTATGAACATAAACGGGATCTTTTGCACAGCAACACACTGAATTATAATGAGTCTAATAATCATTTTTTTAATTTTAAATGGCAATAAAAGATGAAGAAAAAAATAATTAATAAGAAAAATGTAATTTAATTAGAATTGAATTTTGTAATCCTCGTTCATGTTTCAGTTTATTTTTAGTCTAATAGTACTACTAGTGCGAATGATATTCGAAAATGGTCTGAATACCAATATTGGTCAACGGAACCCGTTAACTTATAGTTTCTATCTGTGATTATTTATTCTCTACTACAATCCATTACGAAAGTGACTAAATCTATTCGTTGATATTAAAAAGTTCAATAACATTTCAACTGACATCACAATATCTAATTCTATATTATCTATCTATTAATCTATCATATATATATATATATATATATATATATAAATATATATATATCCGTGTCATTGAATGCCGATATTATATCTATCTATAAAAAAGGCAGGATGTGTGTGTGTGTAACGAATGCACGGCCGCAATTTTCGACGGATTTTCACCCAAATTTACATGCACATGCTCCACGTTACGTAGAAGGCCAAGACCAACTTTGTATGTCTCAACTCCCATCAATAGTGGAAATAACCGATTTTTCATACTCCTACGGCAGTTTTTATGTAGCTTGCGGACATTTTCTACTGGCAAGAGTGAGAGCCTATAGCTGCCTGCCACGAATAGGCAGGAAGATTCTATTGGCCAGCTTGAGAGCCAACAGCTGACTGACACGAATGTTAACTAACATGCCAGCATGCAAAAAATTGATAGCTGCATTCGTCACAAGTGGAAAAAATTTAAACCTGCATGTCACTTTACTCCAATTGGCTCATTTGCTTGCTTAAACTCAACGTTGATCCTGATCCCGCAGAACTGGGTTGGGTGTGAAAAATATTTGTTGTTAACATTCTTTTTTCATTCGGTTTTTCCAGTTACGAGTCCTTTTTTAAAGCTGATAGTTTTGTGTTCATTTTGTTTAAATCTTTTTTTCGTCACAGATTTAATGTTTAGCTTGGAAAAAAATCGCAATGTGAGATAGGCAAGAAGTAAGGTATGTAGCAACATCAGCACGGCAAAGGGCACTCCTTTAAATGCAAGGAAGGGCAGAAATATTTTAAGTCAAGTGAAAGCGATTGCTGTATGAGTCGTACGATTTTTTAATCTACCACGTGCAACGCCGGGCCATGCTGCTAGTTTAATTATAGATTATTAAATATACCAGACAATGAATGTATATTATATCAGATAATTTTCGAATGTTTGATTTCATTTCTGGTGGAAATGAAAACAAAATTGTCCAGCATTTGGATATTTTTTTATTAAGTTGGTCCTAAGATTTCGACTCACACGAGTCTTCCCCACAGTGGATATACAGTATGAAACATATATACCGTGAAAGATGATATTTTGTTATTTTGAGATAGAACATTGCTATGAAACGATAACGGTCGTGGAATAGTTGACGCAGATCGTAAGTACAAATGAGGTTCTATGACGCCATCCCACGCGATAGAAGGAAGAATTACAACAGAAATAATGTCTAGGTGCAATATAATGTGTTTATGACTAAAAATGAAAAATGTAATTTTTTAGAGTGTGGGCTGCTTCGTTTCATGTAGAAGGCCTCCAATATCTTATATATATATATATATATATATATATATATATATATATTATATATATAGATAAATATATTTAATTCAAAAAATTTTGATATCATTTCTTATTATAGTTACATTAAAATTCAAAATTAAAAAAATAGACGTTTGTGTTCAAGCCTTTTTTCTGGTTAATGTAAATTTATATTTATAGTAAGAGATTATTATTATTATTTACTATTTTTCTGGGAATTTAACTATATTGTCGACATGGAAAAAAAAAAATAATAATAATCCCTTTACTATAAAGGTAATTTATATTAACTAGAAAAAAGGCTTAGACACAAGCGTCATCTTTTTTTTTTGAATTTTAATGTAACTATAACAAAAAAAACAATAAATATTTTATTTTTGCCTTGAAAAAGATCGGAAGACGAAACGCGTCAGCAAAATGTAAGATTTTTTCCAATTGTCATTTGATACCATATATATATATATAGCTGCTATGGGTAAAATAGCAGGATAGACAGGGTTCTATAGCCTTGGATGGCAACTGGTCTAGGAGAAGGACAACTCTGAATTCAAAACCTACGGAGGGTCGTTTGGGAACCTTGTGGCATTCGGTGCACCAGGTCTCTGTATTCATCCCTTCAAAAAGTGTGGATGGTCACCACTATAATCAAATCTCATGTGCCGGTGTCATAAATCGGTTTCCTGAAACTGATCTGTTTGACCCTCATACGTCGAATCTCGACAGGAGAGTTTTATATATATATATATATATATATATATATATATATATATATATATATATATATATATATATATATATATATATATATTTATATGTATATGTCTTTGTCTTACAGCATGTCCGTATGTTTGCTATGTTAGTAGCATAAAAGTGAAAAAATATTTTATTTGAAACAAAAATATTTTCTAAACAATTTCTCTGTCAATTCCCTTAATACTATGATGAATATTAAAAATATATATATATTATTCAGTAATAATCGTACAGCAAATACCTGCTTATAATTACGTGTCAGGCTACGGAATTATTGATCCAACTTCAGACAATTGACCGTTTGTATGAATATACGTGTGCAGAAGCACGGAATTTGTATTTAACTGAGAAGTCCCCCGCCACTAAAAAGATTTAAAATTGATGGCAAATAAGAAACGACTGTATAAAAAGAAGACAAAGAGATAGCCTTTCTAAGAATCTTTTTTGCCAAAAAATTCAATGAGTTTTTTATGGAAACTGTCTTTGCAAAGAATAAGTGACACTATCCAAAACGCTTTCAAGTTGAATGTGTCAAGAATCTTGCTGGACGACCCCACATAAGTGCCTGTCTGTCTCCGGAGCTGACTTTTGTTTAGATCTTCCGGACCTCCTCACAATCCTTGAGGCATAGCGACATTAACAAGAACACTTATTGCATTCTCAAGCCTGCCCCTTATCGACAAGTCTGTCCCTTCTCAATTCCTCCTTTTATAGAACGTAATTCGTTCTTTCTTTCTCTTTTTTGTTTCCTCTTCTTGTAAGGTTTTATATTGTCATCATTGTAACTTGACATTCGTTCCTCTGCAACCCTCAGGAAGACTTCTGTCTCAAAACTAAGATTCCCGGCATTCGATGGTGTCTGAAGTGGAACTCTTCTTGAAGAACCTATTAGACACTTCAGCTTAGTATATCGACACACTTTGGATATTTGAAACTGTGAATTACCCCGACCTTTCTTTGCCTTTTTCTCTCTTCCATTTTCTTGATCGTTCATTCTATTTCATAGAATCTAGCTATTCGCCAACTACGCATGTATGTCTGGGAAGATAACAATGGTTGACTTTTATTTCTATTCGACAAAATTATGTTAAAAATTTTAAAAATATTCATGAAAATACAACACTTATTTGGGCTTGAATAACTATTATCATTTGTGTTATTGAGCCTTGAAGATTAAGATTAATAAAGCAAATAATATACCTATACTTGAGTAGTTTGGTTTAGTTTGATTTGGTTTACGGCATATCAACCTTTTTTTTATAAGCGTTTCACTACAAGCAAGGCGGGAAGCCATTAGCACGCAAGGGGTTACAGAGAGTTGGAGCGAGAGCAAATAGGAATGATAGAGAAAAGGGTGAAGA
This sequence comes from Acanthosepion pharaonis, assembly GCA_903632075.3. Classification (NCBI taxonomy): domain Eukaryota; kingdom Metazoa; phylum Mollusca; class Cephalopoda; order Sepiida; family Sepiidae; genus Acanthosepion; species Acanthosepion pharaonis. The sequence continues at coordinate 295,573 of CAHIKZ030002743.1, read as the reverse complement.
GAAGGATAGGGGATAGATCAAGGCATCTGGAGACGTCGATTGACATTAGATTTCAATAGTTCAAGATTATAGCTATCAGGGAAACAGGAAGATGGGAGGGTATTCCACAGGCAAGAAGTGCGAGACATTAGAGTAGAAGAGACGGCTACATTTAACAGTTTCAACGGTGAAAGTGTGTGAGCGAGCTGCCAGCCTACCAGAATGCTTAAAGTTACGAAGTTTGGGAAACAGCGAAACCAGCAATTACCATGAAAGTATTTGTAAAAAAAAAAGACAGAGGGAGGCGACGGCACGTCTGTGAGAGAGCGACTGCGAATGAGATGCCAGATCAGGGCCAATTATATTGCATATCCGTTTCTGAATCTTATCAAGAACCTTGAGACAAACATAAGGGGCACCAGACCATATATGGCAGCAATACTCCATGCAAGGGCGAATGGTTGATTTGTAGATTTGAAGGATCGACTCCGGCGAGAAAAATTTCCTGGTGTGGCACAGGGAGCCAACTTCCCTAGCGGTGGACAAACCTATTGACATCTCAGGTCAGCAGACAATGTGAGGCCGAGTAGTTGCAAAGAGGAACTTTTAACAAGTTGAGCGTCCGATATTCTAGTGGGTGTGGGGAGGCAGGGATTGTTCTCTGTGGTTATTTAATACCGAGCAAATTTTTATTGCTGTTAATATTTTTTTTTCCAAAAATCTATTTCTGATAATATTTTTTCGCCAAAAAATCTATTTCTGATAATATTTTTTCTTCAAAAATATATAGCTGGCAATTTTTTTTTTCCAAACATATATTGTTGGTAATAATCTTTTACAAATATGTAATGCTGGCATTAAACCTATTTTATATTTTTTTGACTTTCATCAACTATTTGCAAATAGCTTTTACGTGCTATTACCCAAAAATCGATTGAAAACGCCAGCAATTAAGAGGTTTTCCAAGTAATTTGGATTGTTTTGTTATTTGGACGTCGTTTAAATTTTTTATATACGTGAGATGTAGTCATTTCCAAATATTTTGATTTTTAATCGTCCGAATCAAGGCAATAAAGTCACTTTGCGTCGAATTAACAACAGAAACAGAAATACAGTATAACCCGGATAAGAGACCAAATATAAGAGAAACCCGGATATTAGATTTTTCTCTGGTCCCAAATTAGAGCTTGTGTTAATGTATATATTTTATTTAAATATAGAACCCGGATATAAGTCTTCCGGTCCCGATATTTATATCCATTTAGACCCACAAAATAGGAAATGGTCTTCCAAAAAAGAGTTGCATTTAAATTTTTATACTTTAATGTAGGGTTTCCTTTTTGGGTCATTCTGATTTAATATGTATCGTTTTTCTTCTCGCTTTCTTTTATTGTATAATATAAGGAAGGTTTAAACAAACATGTCTGATGCAAAACCAACAAAATGAACAAACGTTATTTAAAGTCTGATAAATTAGAAAAACATTTTTTTGTTAAATAATTGTTTATTTGAAATATTTATATATGAAAATGGTCATTGAAAGGTTTAAAATCGAATAATAACGATTTGCCCTAAAAGGTTTTGGTCGTAAATATTTACGATTTAGCTAAGGTCTTTGGTCGTAAATATTTACGATTTAGCTAAGGTCTTTGGTCGCAAATATTTACGATTTAGCTAAGGTCTTTGGTCGTAAATATTTTCGATTTTGCTAAGGTCTTTGGTCGTAAATATTTACGATTTAGCTAAGGTCTTTTACGGTTAGCTGTAAATTTTTTGTAAATATTTAGGAATAAAAATTTCTTTTTACGTTTAGTAAGGTCTTCAAATATTTTTACAATTTAGCTAAGGTCTTTTATTTCGTTTAATATTTTGGTCGTCAAAAAAATCAAGTAGACGGCTGGTCGTGGTTTCTTTGAAATCGCTTGTAAAAAGTGTTTAGTTCTGAAAAGAATTGATCTGTAGCATTTTGGATTTCTGTGTTTCTCCTTATTTATTACCCTGGCTTAGGACGTCTGCAAACAAAATAAAGCCTTCTGGTTCGTTTGTTATTCTTCCTCTTTGTCAGTATGAGGGGTTTCCTCTAAGTGCCTAATCAACAAATTCCGTAAGACCGATTTTACAAAATTAGTAGCGTGAAAGTTATTTCTTGTATGAATAAGTGTGAAGACACTATACTATTTCATAAGGCAAGAGATCTCATTATTGTGGAGAAATCGTTGTTTCAAACAAAATATTATTTTTACAGTAACGTATTCATTTCTTCTATATTCATAGAGTCTTTTTACATATTTATTTTTAATCTTACTTATTATAAAACGCAGATTGTGTGTGTGTCTGTACGTTCATATATGGGATCGTATTTCCTACATTTTTCAACCGATTTCAACAAAACTTCACAGGACTACGTAAAATTACCTTGCGGTAGTTCTGACAGCACTAAAAATTGAAAAAACAATTGTTTTTCCATGAAATCAATTTAAAAATACGATTAAGAGGTATTAATGAAAGGGGGACGACTCATATCGAGTAATACTTATTATAAAACCCAGGTTGGTTGTGTGTGTGTGTGTGTGTGTGTGTGTGTGTGTGTGTGTGTGTTCGTTTATATATGGGATCGGATTTCCTACATTTTTCAACCGATTTCAAGAATAATTCACTTTTTTTTGGCAGGTAGTGTTTCTTATTGTCTTGCACATATTTTTTCTTTATTTTTATATTCATAATACTTTAAAAATTCCATTTACAAAATAATAGTTTATAAATAATATTCTATTCAATCGGTAGACTCATAAAGATTGAAAACAATGTTTTTGTTTGAGTTTGACCAATTTGTAAAAAACAAAAAAAAAAAAAAAGAAAGACATGCGTGTCCGTCAACCTTAAACAATAATCTTTGTCAATTTTATTTTTCAGTCTTTATGATGGTCGATACGTGATCTATCTCTTACTGTTAGATCACCAGGCAACGCCGGGCTCTACTGCTAGTTATATATAAGAACACATGAGGATTGTCTTTTGGAGTCTCCCTGGCAAGATTTGTGCGTCGTTATTTTTTTATGGACAGAACCAGAATTATGGACACAAGCATTCAACACTTAAAACAAATCATTATGTTGGTTTGCTGACAACTCCGTCTATTTAGTTCCACACATATAAGACTACTGCAAAAACTCTACGAAACAACATCAACTTTATCTTGGCACTTGGAATGTACGAATTCTTCAGGACAAGAACTCAACACCAGAAAGAAAAAGCAGGTCTGGTCGCATTGGAGCTAAAAAGGTACAACATTGATATAGCTGCACTGAGAAATAAGCATCAGTCGACTACAGGAAACAAAGTAAAATAAAACATCAAACAGTGTTCCTGATGCACTTGGATACAATACATACTTCTGTACTGCTTGTGATCTCTTGAGCCGGTCTCAAAAGTCATGCTCGTCATAAGCATGTAAATAATTAAGTAGTGGTCGTCGGAACCTCATACATCAAACTCGGCGGGAGAAGCCAGCATATATATGAACTGGTAACAGCACCTATTGAAATAGTTCAATTTAGGAATAAAGTCTGAAAATTTCATATTTATGCTTAAAGAAATGATAATCATGAATACTATGATATATATATATATATATATATATATATATATATATATATATATATATATAATTAAATAAGATTATTTGAACTTAGATCCCATAAAAATAATGGACTCTTCCTGACATTATAAATACTGCACCTGTCAAGAAATATGAGAATTTTGTAAGACGAGGAGAATAATTGAGAGCATATTGTAAGGACACTGGTATAGTGATACTGGTCGAGAGACAACATAAATCATCTAACCAAATCTGATAGTCATTACTAATATTTCTATATTCTTTGTATATGATATTTCTGTTGTAATATATCTTTGTATTTCCTACCTGTGTTCGTGTTATTCTTTCATTGGTTCTACCTTGAATTTCATCACCGTGGTACAAGGAACTTGAATATAACAATAATAGTAAAAAAAATATATGTAGAACTTATTTTAATTATAATCCTTTCATATTCACGAATATGTTTACGTATATTACAATTAAATTATCCACTGTAACAATGATAGTAACATTTATTTCCCAAGTACTTTTCATTTTTTCAATAAAAAAAAATAAACATCCAGTTTCTTTACAAATTTCTTGTATATTTGTTATTCATATACGTGAATATGAAATGATGTATAAATATGATATATATAGTTTTGTAATTTATTTAATCGGACATGCCTAATAGAGAATTTGTTACAAGATACATAAATATATATATATATATATATATATGAACATTAAGTCAATATATATAAAAGCGACAGACTGTTTCAATGCATATTTTTCGTCAAAACACAAGAGTTGGATTTTTTTAACTATTTATGTGTAAATGGGTTTCTGGTTTAATTTTTTTCTAAAGATATATTCTGTCGGTTATTTTATATATAACATGTTGAATATTTATTTAAAATAAATATATATTTATAAAAATCAAAACTCATAGCCTGACGATTTATAAATAATAAACCATCTTCTGGACATATTCATAAAATATAATTATCAATTAAACATGACAATGACGAAAAACAAAAGAACAAGAAATATATACATATAAATGAAAGTTTTATAAGATCAATCTGTTAAAACATGGTCACGTTGTCATCACGTATTTCCAATTTAAAATCATTGTATTTTAAAGATTTTTGTTTTGCTTCTAAATTTTTTTTTATTATGTCGGATCTATATCATATATTTGCTTAATATATATATATATATATATATATATATATATATATATATTGTTATATATATATATTTATTGAACATGAATATCCTCTTTTAACTAAATATAAAAAAATAAATTATCAAATTTTATATGAAAATTTTCTTATAATGAAACCATATATATTGTTATTTTAAATTTATTTTAGAATCAAGAGCAAACTATTGACGTAATTATAAAGGAAACAAATACAATAATCCATTTGGTTTAGACACTTAAAATCAAACCTAGCATTTTAAAAAATTGCTTACTTATGAATTATCAAAATCTTATTCTTTTTATTTTAAAAATTACACACACACAACACACACATATACATGTTTTTCTAATGATAAATATTTTTTTTTAACATTTTTTAAATTTCCATATAAGATGAAATCTTTATTTTGTTATTAGTTTCAATTAAATGGATAAAAACATTAAAAAAATTCTGAAAAAATAATTCAGTCTTAAATTTTTTATTTTATAAAAAAAAATTTGACAAAATAATATCGCATAATATATATATATATATATACATTATATATATATAAATATATATATACATATATATGCATATATTATATATATATATATATATATATATATATTTATATATATATATAAACATATATATAAACATATAGAAATACAGAACCTGGATATAAGAGAGTTGTCAAAAACCGGAGAAGAAGTCTCTTTTTATCAATACGTTTGGTCTATTTTATATACATTAACACAGGCTCTAATTTGGTAAATTTATAAAATCTTTTATTATATCCGGGTTTCTCTTATATCCGGGTTACACTGTATATACACATTTATATATATATATATACAAACTCACATATATATATATATAAAACTTATTTTTAAAGACATGTATATGCACATATATATGTATATACAATCATATATATATATATACGCAGACACAAAATATATTTTTACATATATAAGTATATGTATATACATATATATATATATATACACACACACACACACATATATATATATATATATATATATATATATATATATATATATATATACACGTATATATGCACATGAATATATACACATATATATAAACATAATCATAATAAATTCACTGACTCCCCATATGGTCAAAATACGAGCATAAATTCGTGTAGCCTTAATTATAAGAGTGAATATCGAAATCATTATAAAACAGCAATTATAAACATCAAGTAAAAATAATTCCTGTAGAAAAGAGACGTTCTACAGCGAACTAAAAATATAAAACTCTTATCAATGATAACTTCACTATTATATTTTTCATGAATAAATCAAATGCTCTAATATGAAACAAATTGAATACTGCTTTAACAAACCCCAAAATATATTAATCCTCTGTCTCGTAACCAAATGCATTCTATTTATAAAGAAGAAAATATCCTAAAAAATAATAAAAGTTAAATATCCACCACAGATGCTAATAAAAAATGTAATTAATTATATACTACACTAAATTCCAATTCATTCATTCGTAAAGGACTCTTCCCTACCAACTAATATGTTGAGAAAACCAACATTGGGTATAAATTTAAATGTCCTCTGGGAGATTGTACCTCAAAAAATATTTTGACTGAACTACGATCACGTTGTCTGGGCGGTAGATTTTTCATTTGAATCACATATCTAAAATCATTAAACATTTTAATACCAGCACCTAAAACCTCATTTTAGAATATGAACATATCCTATAGAAAATGAGAAAATAAAATTTGTCTAAACATATATATATGCACATACATATATATACACATCTCTATATACATACATGTATATACACATATATGTAAAATATATAGATATATACATATATATATATATATATATATATATACAAACCTATATATGTAGACATATATATACACATATATATATATATATGCATTCATATATACACGCACTCAAGAGACAAATATATACAGATATATAAGTATATGTATACATATATATATATATATATATATATATATATATATATATATATATATATATATATATATATATATATATATATATATATATATATATATATATGGTTCCTACGAACGCAGGTTTTCATCCATCCTAGGCCCGACTCTGTTTCTTATCTTCATAAACGATCTGCCTCACGCCATTGATTCCCAGTTCGGCATCTACGGGGACGACACTACAATTTACTTCTGCCTCAAAAACAAATCTAGTGTCGTTGATAAAACTGACCTGGCCGTTCGTCTTGAAAAGGACCTCCAATCGGTTGGGAACTGGGGCAGTAATTAGCTGGTTAACTTTAACGCCACCAAAACAAAACTAAATTAATCTCTATTAATCACCACAGAGATCCTTCCCTGCTCCCCATTAGAATGTCTGACGCTCAACTTCACGAGAGCACCTCTCTGCGGCTGCTTGGTCTCACGTTGTCTACTGACCTGAGATGGAACAAATACATTGCGTCAATTGCTTCGTCCACCGCAAGGAAAGTTGGCTCCCTGTGCCGCGCCAGGAAATTTTTCTCCCGGAATCGATCCTTCAAATCTACAAATCAACCATTCGCCCTTGCATGGAGTATTGCTGCCATATATGGTCTGGAGCCCCTTCTGTTTGCCTCAGGGTTCTTGATAAGATCCAGAGACGGATATGCAATATAATTAGCCCTGATCTGGCATCTCGTCTACAGTCGCTCTCTCACAGACGTGTCGTCGCCTCTCTTTGTCTTTTTTTTTTACAAATACTTTCATGGTAATTGCTCCGATGAGCTGCTTTCGCTGGTTCCCAGACTTCATGAATTCAAGCGCCCTACGAGGCTGGCATCCCGCTCTCACCCTTTCACTGTCGAAACTGTTAAATGTAGCCGTCTCTTCTACTCCAATAGCTTCATATCTCGCACCTCTCGCCTGTGGAACTCCCTTCCTTCCTGTTTCCCTGATAGCTATAATCTCCAACTATTCAAATGTAATGTCAATCGACATCTCCAGTTGCCTTGATCTATCCACTATCCTTCTCCTCATCCTTTCCTCTATCACTCCCTATCTGATCTTGCTCCAAATCTTCTGTAACCCCTTGCGTCCTAGTGGCTTCCCCTTGCCTTGCTTGGGGTGAAAAAAAAAAAAAAAAATAACCTGATACATATTGGAACGTATTATAAATGATATATATATAAATTGATATTTTATATACTGGAATTGTCGCGTTTATTTTTAACAAAAAATTTTTTGGCTGAAGAGAATTTTTTTAAATATTAGTTAAAATCATTTTCTATTTCATGGTGAATTTCTGTTACCTGTAAAAAGTTTTTTCCCCTTAATTTTTTACTTTTCATTTTTAATTCCCTTCCTTGAAGAATATCAAAGATGAAAATATTTTTTGAAATTTTTTTAAGATGGTCCGATTTTTAATGGTGTAGGATTTTTTCTTTTTTTTAAAAAAACATTTTAAAAAATAAAAAAAAATTACTTAAATTTAAAATTTTTTTTTTTTTTTTTTTTGTTGTTTTTTTTTTTTTTTTGTTGGATTACCCAAAAATTTTGATTTTAAAAAAATTTTATTTTCATAATTTAATAAAAAATATATTGCTACTTCAAATGTTTTATATATATTACAAAAATCTTTAAGGCAATAAGAAAGATATATTTTTTTATTAAAAATATCATTTTTAGGTGTCCCGTTTTAATAGTGAAATAAGAATATATGGAAATTTGTAAAATTTTATCATTTTTTTTTAATTAGTCAAATTCGATTTTTTCTAATCATGATGATTAATTAGTTTCTTTGTTTAATTTTTTAAATTTATTTTATTTCTAAAATTTTCATTTCCGTTTTATTTGATTTCATTTAAAATGACCGTTTTCTTTTTTTTATTTGATTTTAAATTTTTTTAGGGCTTCCGATCACCTGGGTTATATATTTGAAAGCTCATTTATACTTAAAAAGAAATTCCACCAACATATATAAAATGTAAAGTTCAATTTTATGAAGAGATTGTTTTGAGATAATTATTGAATAATAATAAAAATCCTGGTACATAATTTTGCAAAAAAAATCATTTCATTATCCCATTCCAAAATAAGAATGTTTTTTATATAATATTACAACCCATTTAAAATGGTAAGTCTTCTCCATCTTTATATCCATGAAAAATAAAATTTGCTGTTTTAACGATCTGGTGCCATTGTTTTAAAAAATTTATATATTTTGAAATTTGGCAATAACATTTTAATATGGCTTTCATATGGATTTTTAAAAGTGTTGACAAATTTTTTTTTTTTTTTTATGTTAAATATATTTTTTCTCTCTGGCTGGGCTTAAATAAATGAAAATGATTTCTTTTTTAAAAATTTTGATCTGTATAGTTGAGTACTTTCCCTTGCAGTAATTTTGTTTAACATAAAATGAACTTTCTTAATAAAAGTGAAATTTAAACATTCCTTTGTTTTCTGATAAAGTAACATTAATTCGGAAATTAAAAATAAAATTTAAAAGAAAAAAAAAGAATTTTTTTCAAAGCGTGGGTTATTTATTAAACCATGGACTAAAATGAAAAATAAATAAATGAAAAAATTAAATAATGCAGTATTTAAAAAATAATCCTATTATCTATAAAAATTTTAATTTTGTAATCATATTGTATTCGTTGTTTAATTTTTTAACAGAAAATGAAATTTTTTAAGGCAATTATTTTGATTGAATAAATATTTAAAGAACAAATAAAAATAACAACTACGTATCTGCAGACTTTATTTATTCCTATTTTATTAACTATTTATTTTCTAAGATATTGACATCATTATCATTATTGAAAAAGTTTATTAAATGACTTTTTAAATTTTTTAATTTTTGAATTTAATTTAAAAATTACTAAATATATTTTAATCATCTGAGAGAAAACAAAAAAACCTTTCATTTGTGAACCCGGATAAATTTTGTCTATTTGTTTTGTCAATATCGAAGGATCATCATTTTCTTCTTGACATTTAAAAAAAAAAATTGGTTTTAGACTAATAAGTTTATTTTGAACAGAAGCAATAATGTAAATCATATAAATATATATAATATCTCAAACTTTTATAAAACTACTGTTTTCTTATATTATTTTTTAAATTGCATTTTTTTATTTAATGATTAAAAATATTAAAATTTTTTTTTTCTGATAAAATTAAAAAAAAATAAATAATGATAAATTTATATTCCATATAATATTCAATTTTTTTAAATAAAAAAAAAAAATTACAGAATGAAGTTTATATTCATTTATTTTTAACCCATGAATTTAAAATAAAAAAAAAAATGTATTTTAAAAAAACATTAAAAATTATTTATACATATATAGCTGAAAAAACGTCTGAAGAGAATTTCTTCTTTTTTACTTAAAATTCTCATCTCATAAATATAATCAAATCTTTTAAATAAATTTTAAAAAATGTCAAAAATCATCTTTTTTTTAAAACTTTTAAGTAAAACAGTTTAAAAAATGAAAATTTCTTTTCTAATAATCTTAAATTATTGCGCTTCATGTTTCTCATGTAATTATATTTATTATTAGAAACATATTATAAATAAAAAAAAAAATTGTAATAAAAATAATTTTGATAATAAATTTTTATTTATATAAATTTTTTAAGATATAATAATTAAAGAATCGAAATGATCTAAAACAAAAATATAATATAAAAATAAATAATTTGAAATATAAAATTTTCAAAGGAATTTTTAATGGAAAAGCTTAGAAAATGTATAAAAATAAAAGATTCAAATAATGAAAATAAAAAAAAAGAATGTGAAAAATCTCAAAATTCAAATTAAAAGCTAAAATAATTTTTTTTTCACTAAATTAAAAATATCAAATTTTTGTCATTGAATTTTTCTAACTAAAAGAATATTATTAACTAAAAAAATATAAAAAACTATTTTTATAAGAAATCTAAAAATTTTTATAAAAAAATTTTAAAAAAAAAAAAATTTAATGTAAAAAATATTTTAAAGTATTTTATCAAAAAAATCAATGAAAATCTAAATTAGAATTTATATATATATTTATATTAAAGAACATAATAAACGAACATTATATGTTTTTTGATATTATTAAAAAAAAAAAAATTCATTTATTTTTTTTTCCCCATGATTTTTAAAATATAATTAAAAATTTTCTTGATCATAATCTAAATTAATTTAAAATATTTATATATATATATATATTTTATATAACATAAAATTATTAAAAAATTTAAAATAAAATCTAATTGAAAATAATAATAATTAGATTTAAACGCCAGAAATTTCAAACTTATCCTGAAGTAAAATATAATTTAAATTTGAAAGTTTCATTTTATCATGAATAAGTTTATATGTAATATTTTAAATTTTGCAAATTTAAAAAAGTAAAATAAATGTATATTAGATGGAGCTTTATTTCAATAATATATAATCTTTAAAGTTTAATAACATATTAATTTTAATTGTTTAAAATGTATATAAATGTATATTATATTTTTTCAAACGATGATGGTATGTTTATGTTAGTTATTGAAAAGTATTTTATTTCAAAATACTTTACAATATAAATATATATATAAATATAAGTATATATATTAAATATATAATAAAAAAAATTAATATATAAAAAATAAATATCCATTTAAAATTAAAGAAATTTGAATATTTTAAAATTTAAAAAAAAAATGAAAAAATATTCTAACAGCCAAAATAAATTTATTACCTTGACATATATTAAATTTTTCAATTCTCATTTAGAATGAAAAAAATTGATTTCAAAAATCTCCCCTTGCATATTTTTTAAAAAAATATTTATTTAAATCATTCCCAATGGAACATGGAATTTTTAATATTTGATAAACTTTCAAAATTTAATTCTGATTTAAAAATATATATATATTTAATATAAAATCTATATATATATATATTTATAAATATATTATATATATTTATATTCTTATTATATTATATTATATTATTTATTTTTTAAAATTTCATCCTTTTAAATCACATATATTTGTTCAAAAAAAAAAAACGTATTTAATAATTTTTTTAAAAATAAATATATTTTTTAAATATATATATATATATATATATATATATATATATAATAATATTTATATATAATCAAGTTTTAAAAAATAATTAACGGATTATCTAATCTCATAAAAAATTTTTAATAAAAAATATATTTGTTATTTTTTTTTTCTGTCTATATATATATATATATATATATATATATATATATAAATATATATTGATAAATAGATAATTCAGATCAATTTATTTTTATATATATATATATATATATATATATATATTTAATATATTCATTGATACATATATTTCATATAATGAAATCATATTAAAATTGCAATATATATATCAATTGAAAAATTTGAAATTGATTGCAATTTTTAATAAATTTAAAAAAAATTCATATATATAAACTTTTTAATATTTGTTTGACATTTTAACTGTAATTATTGAACAATATAGTTCATGCCACTTTGACAGAAAATTTACCAAACCTAAAAGAAATTTTATTATCACCATATTTGTATATAAACGCACAACTTTAAAAATTTAAAATTCAAACTCAGCGTTGCTACTGCACGCTCCAAAAAAATATAACTCATTTCCAATAGCATTTTCGGATACAACAATACATATATTTTCGTTGTCCTCTTATTACTGAGAGAAAAAAAAGAACAACATCTATTCCATACCTGAAGATGTCTGTAGGAACAGACGAAAGCTTGTAGTAAAAATAAGAACTAATGCAACAGAAATTTATAGAAACAAGGATCTTTTCATTCATAACGGATTCGGGGTTTTTGTATATTATTTGAATTGTTTGCGACGATGGATTTCTCGCCAATTAAATCATTAACCTTTGCATTTGTTTTTGTGTGAATAATTCATGAATTTCGATATTCATATACACATATCATATATATATATATATATATATATATATATATATAATATATATTGACAGCTGAAGGTCATGTAATTTTTTGCATGTTTTTTTCCAAATCCTCTATAACTGTGAATATATACATAAATAACAAGAAATATATATTTTATATATATATATACATATATATTATATATATATATATATATATATATATATATATATATAACGAAAAACAAAATATTATAATATTTATTTATTCTGATCCTATAATATAATAAACAAAAAATAAATGAAAATGTTTTTAGCCATTGATTTTTGTAAGATATATAATTTAAAAAACACCATGTATATTTTAATGATATTGTGGTAAAATTATAATCAATTAGTAAACGCAACAAACTAATCAATTGCTCTATATTGTTGACCTAAATATCAAATTAACGGAATGAAACATAAAAATATTGATTTAGTTTTTTCTTAATTATTCAATTTAAAGAAAAGAGATTCTGACGCGAAAAGTTTTTTTAAACGATAATGTTGAACCCAAATTCGTAGAAGCAGAATCTATGTAATTAATTTAAATATTTTCTTTTTTTCTTTTTTTTTAAACGTAAAGTTAGACGGTGAAGGTGCATTACTCTCCTTAAGATGAATTACTCTCCTTAAATTTAGGTTCAGCAATTTCAACAAGCGTTTCAAATATTATAAAAATTAGGCTACAATAAAATTTAAAACAATGAAATTAATTTTTATGAAGCCAAATTTTAATGCATCTGAAATGGTTTTTTAATATTTGATTTGTTAGAAACAAAGAGAGTTCGGAACCTTTTTAACAATATCAGTCCTCTTATTTGATAAATTCACTGGACGTATTTGAAACAGATTAAATAGACAATTTCAAAAAAAGTTTAACGTTAGGTTTCTACAGAAGGATGCTTATTCAAAAAATTAGTGGAATGGACATGTGAGTTAAAAAGAAGATTTAAATTTAGAAAACTGAAACAATTTAAAATGAGATAAATATTACACTCAATACCAGAACACGAATATTATTATATATATATATATATATATATGGATATATATATATATATATATCCTGAAACTGTTAAAACTGGTCGAAAAAACTTTTTTAAGTAAAAAAAAAATAAAAATAAAAGAAAATCCATGGAAAAAGCGATAGAACAAAAGAAAAGAAACTCAGCCATATTCCGTTGGTTAAATAACGTCCCAAGCGTGTGGGAAATAAAAAGAAAGCTTAAAAGACGATGGGGAATATATCAAATTATACAGATATCAAAGGAAGGGAAATTTGGTTCTGGTAATATGTAAGCATAATACTGCAAAGGCATCAAAAGAAAATGGCACATAAAAAGGAAACCGAAAATTTTTCCCATTATAAAAAGAAAAAAAATGAATTTCTGAAGAAATAGAAAAGACTATTTATATTATTCAGAAAATTGTCCTCATATTTTGTTGCCATATTTAAAATTTTCAACAAATTTAAAATAAGTGATATTTCTGTCAATATTTCTGAATTTTGTAATAAAATCGTTTTTTATTATTATTCGGTCTATTGACCTCATGAGATTTTTAAATATTTATCAAAACGTTTCGGCCCATCAGATTGCATCAATTTTAATGATTTGATTATATAAATTTTATTAATGTACATTTTACATTTTTTTAAATTATTGTCCTCAACTTTTGAATTTTATTTATCACAACGTTTTAGCCCTTTGTATCTATCTATATATATATATATGATATATATATATATATTTATATATATTCAGACTATTGTCCTCAAAGGATCTTTGTATACTATTTATCACAACGTTTCGACACTACACCATCTGTCTGTTTTATTCAATGAATAAAATATGTACACTAAAAAAAAATTCAGACTATTGTCCTAACATTGATATGATTGCCTCATCTATTCCTAATGTAGCACTCAACAAGTTCCTGCTCTCATTGATTCCCTGTTCTGTCATCCAACATTGAACAAATCCATCAGATAATTTATTATCCGTTGTTTTCAGTTTGTTTCTCTTTTTTAATTCGACACGTTCGTATCTGACGATCCAGGCCTCCTTCGTTGATGTTCTCACAATATTTTCGAGAAAAACTTCAAAACCTTTTCCTAATATTTTAAAAATGTTCCTTGAATTATTAATTTTAAATCCCAAAAAATTACACGACTTTACTTTATTGAATATTCTTAGTATCCTTTTTTCATCTTTATCATCCTCAATGTTCGCTTTATATAATTCCATTTACAAGAATCACGTTACAGTTCAGAGAGATTCCACTGTTTAACTTATTCAAATTAAAATGTCTTGACAATAACAAACAAGACTTGAAATGTGTCCAGGGTCATCCCAATACGCCTTTGATCTGGTGTTGCAATTTATTATGCAGCTGTAAAACAATTCCCAAAAATTTATAAATTTCAAAAACGTCTGCACAAAATTCTAATGTGCCGGACCTTTATGAACAAGGTTTCAACAAACATTCTCATAGAAATCATTAGATCGAATACATTTTTAGTCATTGATCTAAGAAACCTGTTATATTCAGATGGCAGTTTAGATCATTCTGAACAAGTTTGTTGTAATGCAGGGCATCCATATAAAAAATCCTCGATGTGATAAGACTATTTAAGAACCTTTTTTTCGTGTTTTCAGGTTTATGTTTTAGGTTTGTAACAATTTGCGTTGTTGCAATGTCGTTCTGTTTTGTTTCTCCATAGCTTCTACGTTTATCCGGATATAACAGATCCCTGACCTTTGAAATTTATTTGTTTATTTTGAATAGTTCCACCTTCTTCATATTGATTCATCTTCTTTTTCGTGCAGTAGTTTTTAATGTGCGCCTGAAACTAATATATAACTTTGCTTTTGTTGGCGAAACGGAGATTTTGGTTTGGTATTTTAAATTGGTTTGGTCTATTCATTATTTCATGCAAATATCCTTCAGGGAAAATGTCGACAATATTTTAGGATAGATTCTCCCAGGAATAGGATATTTATTAATAAATTTTCAGTAAATCATTATTATCTCAAAAATTCCTTATTACATATATATATATATATATATATATATATATATATATATATATATATATATATATTTATTTATTATTTATTTGCTGGGGTTAATTTGCAGTTTAGCAAGAATGCGAAATAATTTTTTCTTCATTGCTTAAAAATTCCTGAATTTATATTTATTCGTTTTTGCATGGCGAGAAGGGAAGATTAAGATTGATAAATTTTGTCGTTTTCTACTGTTTTGTCTGTTATCGACAGTAAAATCTCGGATTCATTTGCGAACTGTGATTTGATGATTACAAGTTTGCGGACGAGAGACATTCGCTGTGGAAAGCGTTTATTGCTAAGATATAGTTTAACCGACTTTTTTTGATTTTTTTACTCAACTTTTTAAGTTTCAGAGTGCTCTAGATTAACTATTTTTGTTAAATAAAAACAATTTTATTCTATTCATAGCTATTCCGCAGCGAATGTATTCCTGAAACAACGCCATAATGGCTGCTCGAGATTGAATCCAAACTTTTATTATCGATAAATCCAAAACAGCATTGTTTTATTAATTAATTTATCATCCTTCCAATGAAGCATTTATTATTAAAATGTAAGTATTCTAAATTTCTAATGTATTGAGCATACAATGATATAAATTGCAGATTAATTTTTTTTCTTTCAAATCACCAGCAAAATAAATTAAACCGTAAAAAAAAAAAAAATTGAAACATTCTTAATATTTCTGATGGTCTCATGGTAATGAACACTAGAATTCTTTTCATTCATCGTTTCTAATTTGATATTTCTATCTAATTGGCTGCAATATTTTTGTTAATTGATTCTTTTGTTCACGATCATTTTCTCCTAACTATGAAATGCTATGTCATCAGCATAGCCCCATCTCGTCACCAACAGACTCCAAGCCAAAAAAAACCCAAAGAATATTTGTATTCATTTACAATTCTACAATGAAGACAGGAGTTTATTTTGATTCATGGCCCCAAACCTCTCTATACGAATTTAATTCGGTTCCTGAAGCCCGTTTATAACCCGAACTTTTCATAAACCGAAACTATTTTTCCAATAGGAATCAATGTAAAATGGATTAATCCGTTCCTGGTCCCAAGATGATTGCCTATTTAAACTTTTACAACAGTACTTTCTGCACAAGTTTATAAACAAAACTAATTAAAATCATTAAATCTAAGAAAAAAATAAATAAACCCGATACTAAATTGATAAAATATAGACAAACACTTTAATTTTGCCGTACTTCTAAGTCGAAGTGTTGATGGCGTAAGGGAAAGGAGTTGTGGAAGAGGAAGTAAAAAGATGTTATTGTTTGGAAAAGGGGAAAGAAAGACGTGATCGTCTCTTTATTTATAAGAATCGCATAGATTGTTGATTTAGTCATATGAAACTGAGTAGGAAGAGACAATATCATCAACAATTGTTTTTCTCTTAACTTTTCTTTTTCCTTTACCAGTATCACTGCTAGCTTTCTTTGGAGCCATGACTGAGGACTAATGAAGAGAAAAAAAGGCACAGTACAATAAAATTGGAAAAGAAAAGTACAACACAATACACGAATGTATACAACATGGCAGTGGTCTAAGAAATGATTCCGTTCGGGTTAAATCTGTTCAGCTCGTTTCAGTAATGCTTTTAGAGAACCAAAATTCTTTTGATAACCGAGGCATTTTCATCTCGAATATTCTGTTCGAAAACCGATTCGCTCACTCTTTGGGTATTCACTTCAAAATCTTCTATCCAATTCATCTCATGTCAATTCATTTGGAAAATGTTCAAGAGATTGAGGCAGCCATGTTTTAATTTACAAGATTTTATTCCTTTTTTTGACTCTTAGAAGAATGTACTCTTAGTAAATGTCAATTTTTCCAATGATGCATAAACCAAACAATATAGCATGTCTTTTCAAAATCGAATAGTAATGTTCCGTTTAATGTTTCGCTTGATCAGCATCAATTCTTTAGCTTACACGGTAACCAAAAAAAAAGTTTACCCAGGACATAATTGTGAAAAGAAATTATGTTTCTCATAAAAATTATTCGTAATTTAGCAAAATATATTTAGAAAGACGAATCCAAATTTGAAATTTGGATAGCAAGACGAACCTGGAAAAATAAAAAAATAAAAGTTGCTAATGATATTTTATTTTTAGGGCTATTTGAAGAAATACAGGGTCTTCCCAAAATGTTTGCATGTATATATTTTTTCTCTATGGGAGTCAAAAGGAACATAGTGATATTGAAATGTTTGCCATTTTTGCAATCATGGCTTGGTAATATCAGTTCTTGTTGATATGATTAACGGAATGTTTTGTAGCCATCTTCATAAAAATTGAACTTCAATGGAGTGAACATATGGTGCAAATTAATGAAAGACGGCTACGACAGAAACTCTTTTATTCCCAGCTCAAAGAAAGAAAGAAACAGAGGGGAGGACAAAAGAAGAGATGCAATGACGTTCTGGGAATCTAGGACAATAGACAAGAGTTTCTGGAGATCTATTTTCAGAGGCGGGACAACAATTTTCGAATTAAAACGGTCAGCCGGACAAGAGGAAAGAAGAGGAAAAAAGAACACGTCGAAAAGAAAGACAACAAAATCCAAGGGGCCTAATCCACCATTCGAAACAACCTATCCTCACTGTAGGGGGACGTTTCAAACAAAAGTTTTATTTTCAATCTCAGAATCCACAAACCCAAGTGACCGAGGCAAACAAGACAAAATAACCTAAATTTCGAGCGATAGGCACGACCAATTCAATTTGATATACTTAATGGAAATGATGAACGGTATTTCATTACCCATCTTTTGCTACGTGTGATATTATCACTTAAAGTTTAAGTACAACTAAAATCGATTAACGGATAAACATTTGAGCAAGTTTCTTCAAAATGAATATTAATACTGATGAGTTTTGAGGAGGCACGGTGGATAGCGGCTTGAATTGAAGAATCGGAGAGCCGTGTTCGAATTCCAGTCGAAGCCATTACATTCACTTCGACGCTAATACCCTTGGGAAAGGTGTGAATCCTCTTCTTCTCCCTCCAGCTATGAGTGAATAGCTGGATAGACTGGGTTCTATAGCCTTTGATGGCAACTGGTCTAGGAGAAAGACAACTCTGAATTCAAACCCGGAGTGGATCCCCTAAAGCGAATAGACGGCACTTTGTGCTACCTTCCGGCAACTCCTGCAGCCGCGCTGATACCAAACTGTATTGGTTTATCCTCTCCTTTGGACTCTGTTAGCAAGGCCAAGAGGAGGAACTAGACATCTGGGCAGCCCTAGGTCTCCATATATCCCGCCCAGGCTCGTAGCGCAATGAGCGGTACTCCATCGTCTCTCGAGATTGACGGATGCCGACGACGACAACTGATGAGTTCGTTGCCGAGTAATTAAAACGTTCACTTTCTAAGCAATTAAGCATTTTTTTAATTAACAATGCTTTTTTGCAGATACTATTATTTAAGGAAGCAAGGTAGAGTAATAATAATGGCTCGGATTGAGGAATCGGAGAGTCGAGGTTGAATTCCAGTCTTACGTGCTAATAAACTTGGGAAAGGTACGAATGCTCTTCTTCTCCTACCAGCTATGTGTAAATAGCAGGACAGACTGGGTTCCATAGCCTTGGATCGCAACTGGTGTATAGCAGAAAATGATGGCAAACTACTGCGGGAAAAAATCTGCCCCGGCAGTCATGAATCAAAAGATACATGATCGCCTAAGCGTGCATATAACTGACTGTATATATATATATATATATATATATATATATATATATATATATATATATATATATTTTGGTTGGATTGATGTGAGTTTTTGACCCTGGGCTTCAGGCTTTTGCGATTGTCAGAAAAACTGATTAATTTTTTTTCGTTAAAAAGAACAGTGCGAGAGCTGAACACGTGCGGGAGCGAAATAAATGCGAAAAGTGTGTGTATATAAATATAAATAAATATATATATATATAATTATTTATATATTATATGCGCGGTACTTATTAGAAAGCGCTCAATATCAGAGATAGAGCTAACATATTTGGTTGGATAGATGTGAGTTTGTGACCGTGGGTTTCACGTTTTTGCGATCGTCAAATTATTTTTTTTTAATTTTGAGTTTATGTAGATTGCGTGTATTGGTGTTATTATGGGAGAGGGGGGACGTCGTCGTGATGTCATCGTGCTAACGCAAACATCGATGTATGTTCATACGCCTAATGGAGTACGCAGACACACATACACACTTGGTCGTCCGTCAGGACTCATACATATATAAACATAGGTGGACAGTTTCGGATATGACATATGTATGTATACGGGTGGTGTTGTGTCTATACATACGCATTTGTATGTTGAAATTCAAAGATTGGAAGTGTAGCGAAAATTTCTCGTGAATGTCTCGTGAATGTATACATATCATATTTTTATATTTTTCCAGTGAATAATATTTCCTCGCATATGTGTATATACGTGTGGTGGGGGTTTTGTAAAATTATGATAGGTAAAAATATTATTATTTTTATTTTTAATTTTTTTTTTTTTAAAGGGGGTTTATTTGTTATATTTAAAGCTGGTTATTTGTTTGTTTTTGATGACTGTATATGTAACTGGTAGAAATTTCGGTTTGTAATCCTTATTGGTTAGTTTATATGGTGATATTTAATATTTAATATGCTGGGCGAGAGGGTAATTTATGTTAATAATTATAGCGGGGCTATATGAAAATAGTAGATGTGATGTGATAGTAATGTTGTAAGCGATTGGAGACAATGATAATATAAGTAGCTAATAGTTATTGTAAATTGGTAGAAGTGATTAGTAATGGTGGTGGGAGAATGATAAAACCATAAATGTAGTTATTGTGGTGGTAACTTGAACAAAAAAGTGGTTGTTGGTGTTTTATTTTATTATATGTGTTAATTTATTTTGGTATAAATCCTGATAGTAGGTATTCTGTGTAAAATTATGATAGTTGAAAATTGCTATAATTTTAATTTTTAATTTACAAAAATAAACACTTTTGTTATTATTTTAAAGCTGGTTATTTCCTTGTTTTTTTTTTTTAGTTTTTGATGACTGTTTATATGTGACTGGTAGAAATTTCCGTTTGTAATCCTTATTGGTTATTTTTATGGTGGTATTAAATATGCTGGGGGAGGGGGTAGTTTACGTTAATAATTATGGCGGGTTTATATGGTAATAGTAGATGTAATGTGATAGTAATGTGTAAGGGGTTTGGTGACAATGATAATATAAGTGATTAATAGTTATTGTAAATTGTTAGTAGTGATTAGTAATGTTGGTGGGTGAATAATAAAAAACCAATAAATGTAATTATTGTGGTGCTAGCTTGAACTAAATAGTGGTTGTTGGTGTTTTATTTTATTTTATTTTATTTGTTTATTTGTTTATTTTGGTATGAATCCTGGTAATAGGTATTTATTCTCATGGTTACCTATGGAAATTATTTTTTTTTTTTAAGGAATTAAATATGCTGGGGAAGTAATATACGTTAATGATTATAGTGGATTTATATGTTAATCGTAGATGTGATGTGTTAGTGATGGTGTTGGGTGTTGGTGGTAATGATAATACTTAATAGTTATTGTAAAGTGGTGGACGTGATTACTAATGGTGGTGCAATGATAATAACGATAAATGCAATTCCTTGTGATTGTTAAATTGATGGTATCTTTGGTATGAAATTAAATTTGGAGATTATTCTGACTTGTTGGTGGTTTTTCTTTTTTATCCGTTTTTCGGTATGAATTCAGATTTTTTGTAATGTTTCTGTAGGCAGGAGCTTTTTTCTCATTTTATTACATTTGGAGATTATCTCTGATTTTTTGTTTATGTAAATTATTTTTGTGTATGATACACCTATATTATTGGACTACTTTTTATGTTTAGGCAAAGTAGGCATTTTTTCCAGAGACTCTGCCCGACTGCGATTTAGTTGATTATGCAGGGGCTTTTTTTCAATAATTTACCAAACTTATTGTTGGTGTCTTTGTTTCATATTTTGTTAACTTTTTGTTGCCATATGTATGTAAAAAAGTGTAGTGCTGTTCGAGTATTTCCTATTGGTGAATGAAAGGTTGTGATTGTTATTCCACATCTTGAATGGACCTTCGGTGGCATTTCGATGTAGTACATTATGCTGTTGTTTGCACTTACCTTGGCCTTGTATATTGTGTTCGTAAGTAAGCAATTTCCATGAGTGGACATGTTGTTCTATTTCTGCAGTTGCATATTAGATCCTTGGTTAATTCATTTTTATAGGTTGTCATTTTTTTGTTGTGGCTTTTGATTACTTCTGTTATGTTTTTGTGCAGCTGTAACTGATCTTTACGTTATTTTTGTTAAATATTTTTGATAATGTGTTTGTTTCAGTGAAGTGTTTTTATATTAAGTTTAGGAATATCTTGCCTACGTTCGTTTTAACGGTCTTGTTATATGGTGGATTAAACCAGATAATGTTTCTCTTTCTGTTTCTGCGTTTTGGCTGGAGAGGTATATATTGTAGTTGTTGTGTGTAACCACTTGCTTTTAGTGCTTCGTTGTACGGTGCTTTTTTGCTATTGAAAATGTGTATGTTAGATGAGTTATTGAGCGCTTTCTAATAAGTACCGCGCATATAATATATAAATAATTATATATATATATATATATATATATATATATATATATATATATGTCACATTTTTCACATGTATTTATATACACACACTTTCACACACACACACTCATACACACACACAAAACACACACACATATATATATATATATATATATATATATAGATAGATAGATAGATAGATAGCGATTAGACCAAAGATTTATTTTAGGAGTGGGTTTTATTTTTGCGGAAACGTTTATCACGCATAACATATAACTGTTTGAAATTCACTTACCCTTCGAAAGGGTATAAATCTTTCCTTTTTCTCAAACAACCCTCACCTCTGCTATGTGTAAATAGCAGGGTGGACTGGTTCCCCCATAGATTTGGATGGCAACTGGTCTACGACAGAAAGCAATGGCAAACTACTGCGGGAAAAATCTGCCTTGTCAGTCATGTATCGAAAGGTACATATCGCCTATAGTGTGTATTACGCATGGTACATAACTGACGGACATTATATATATATATATATATATATATATATATATATATATATATATATATATATATATATATATATATATATATATATATATATATATATATATATATATATATATATATATATAATCTAGATAGGATAAGACCAAAAATTTCTTTATTTTAGAACCGACTTTTATATTTGCATAAGCGTGTATCACTCATGGCACATAACTGATTGAAATCCATTTACCCTTGGGAAAGGTATAAATCCTGCCCCCCTCCCTCAGCTATATGTAAATAGCAGGGCGGACAGGGTTCCATAGCTTTGGATTGAAACTGGTTTAGCGCAGCAAGTAATGGTAACCTAGTGCGGGAAAAAATCTGTCTCGTCAATCATGTATCGAAAGATACATGTTTGACTAAGCGTGTATCACGAATGGCTCTTAACTGACTGAGGGGAGGAAATTAATTATACTCTCTAATGTACTTGTGCATAAATGAATTTTAAAACACCTGACTGGAATTTGAACTCGGACCTCCTTTCTCTCATTCAGAGCTATAAGTCGCTAGGACTTGATGAAAGCAGTAAATGGCAAATGGGTTATAATATCATTTCGCAAATTCTGTACCTTCACACCGAAACAATGTCCAAATTTATTAGCTTGAACTTGGAACTCGTCCCAAACTTCTAAAGTGTATCTGATGTGCAAAGTCATCAATACGGCCAATGATTTATAATATAGCGAGACCGTGGCCAAAGAATAGTCAATTGATCTTGCTCTCACTTTGAAGGTCCCCATACCAGTTTGGCAAAAGATTTATTCCTTATCGAACAGACTGTAAGGACCACTTCGTTCCGATTTGTGTGCCTTCGAGTATACAACAAAGACTTACGTCGACCATAAAAAATAGAAATCAACGACGCGATATAGAGGAAGGCAATAAAAGCTACTTAAAACCGATTTTCAATCATTAGATGGATATAACGGTAATGTCAATAGTAATATAAGCCGTTTCCTTATAATTCACTGATAAAGCAGCAAGTGCTACTTGTTTTAAGCATTTCTTCACAACCAGGCCATCGAACTGGGATCAAAGTGTAGTAAATCCTTTAATCATCCCTAAAGGCAATGTTGATATTAGCCATTTTTTTTTTAAGGAAACATTTTGTATTCATTGATCAATCACCCAGTATTAGTCTATATTTCTGAGATGAGGTATTATGTACACTATTTACATTATTCGGACTATTGTCCTCATCTTTGTCGCCATATTTATTACAACGTTTCGGCCGTTCAGTATCTGTCTATACTTCTGAGATGAGGTATTATGTACACTATTTACATTATTCGGACTATTGTCCTCATCTTTGTCGCCATATTTATTACAACGTTTCGGCCCTTCAGTATCTGTCAATATTTCTGAGATGAGGTATTATGTACACTATTCACATTATTCGGACTATTTTCCTCATCTTTGTCGCCATATTTATTACAACGTTTCAGCCCTTCAGTATCTGTCTATATTACTGAGATGAGGTATTATGTACACTATTTACATTATTCGTACTATAGTCCTCATCTTTGTTGCCATATATATCACAACGTTTCGGCCCTTCAGTATCTGTCTATATTTCTGAGATGAAGTATTATCTACACTATTTACATTATTCAGACTATTGTCCTCATCTGTTCTGCGGAAAGGAATATAAAGGAGAGACAGGCCGCCCCCTTAAGGTAAGGCTTCAAGAACACCAGAAAGCTGTAAAATGAGGGGAAGTAGAAAAATCAGGCGTGGCTGACCACATATGGAGAGAGAAAGGACATCACCACCCTCTGTTAGATCAAGTTGAGATCATAGACAAAGAACAGCATTGGAAAATTTGTAAACTTAAGGAATCAGCACATATGCTAGGCCACAAAAATCTCCTTAGCCGGCCAAGCATGCAAATGAATATAATATGGGAACCAGTAATAAGGAGTTCCAGAGAAAAGCGATAATAACAACAAAAATTGCAATATGAGCTCTCGTAAAAATATGGAATGATAACAGCAAAAATTGCACTGGTTAAAAATGTTTGCTGAAGACATTAAATTTATAATACTGAGAAATTCATACACAAATGTCCTCAAAGACACATGGCACAGTGGATAAAGGCGTTAGTTAGAACCAATGACAGGACAAAAAGATTGTCAGTTCAATACCATGTTAAGGCAATGGAGAACATTTCAGAGAGACATCCATTAAACATGGCACGTGGAACTAGAACAGTCTACACCAGTGAGCGAAAAAAAGGGTTCAATTCGACATTCCAACCACCTGAAGAAGGCCGGAGCGTACAACGGCGACAAAGATGAAGACAATAGTCCGAATAATATAAATAGTGCATCTGGTATTAATTCCGGATTAAATTTAAAAAATATTTTTATTAAATAAATTTGGAGAAAATATGTTTCATATCCCGTAAATGTTATTGATCCTACATGCATTAAAGGGGGTTTCCTTACTAAATTGTGTTTGATGTCGTAGGGATTATCAAAATTTTGATGCAGTCCTTATTATCTCGATCTTTGATGTTGCTAATGGTGAGAGCCCTAAACTGATGTAGTTTCTGTTATTTGGTACAATTCTGTGTTTGTGAATATGTAACGCCAGTTCCCGAAGTACGAAGAAGGAAAGTTCTTACTAGGTGCTGGAAAGAAGGGAAAAAGTCTAGTAGTTTCTCTCTGCTCGCCAATGCCCACTAGAGTCATTAATATATCGGCAATAAACCAACACCTTCATGAGACGAAAATAACAACTACAATATCGCAGAGAGTGTGATGTCGAGATAAGTTAAAACATAAAATCAAGCTTATATAATACAAGTACAAAAAAATGCCAAAAAACTTTTTGCCGTTAATAAAAAAAAAACAGATGACATGCATTTAACGGATGTCAGAGTTCGTTAAAAAATACACCCCTACCCTCCCTAAACTTAACCACTTTTTCGAACGTAACTCATAATTGATACAACAATAGTTAATAAAAATGAACACGCTACCGCCCCTGTCTAAATGATTGGATTTCTCTGTATCCTTGGAAACAGGAAATTATGAATTTATATGTGCGTTGAAATCTCAGTAAATTTAGAAATAAGTTATTCCAAAATTCTCATGAAAATGAAACACAACAAATGCTTTTAATTTAATTATATATTAAAATTTGAAGTTTTAGTTTCAGTTTTAGAAACATGGTTATTACTGTGTAGCGAAGAAACCATATTTTAAATCAGTTAATTCATAATATGCAGACTTTGTACATTTACATTGGGAATTGTTTTGTAAAAATAAAAAAATATCAATAAGAACACCGGATTTTATATCTTACTGTTCTTTTTTTATTTATATATATATATATATATATATATATATATATATATATATATTATATAGAGAGAGAGAGAGAGAGAGAGAAAGAGAAATAATAGGTAAATAATCCGTAGTAAATCCTAATAATATAAAAAATATTAAAAAATGATCCACAAAGAGTGCTCAAGGTATGTTTTTATATCAGAGCATATATAAATAAATAAATTACATAGAACCGAAATTCAAAAATACCCCATTGGAATAGCTATTTCACTCTGCAAGAGCTTCCTTGCAGGATTTTAACACAGACACATACACATACACACATACACACACGCTCGGGCGCGCGCGCACACACACACACACACACACACTTATATTTTTGAACAATAGAAAATATTAAAAATTAAAATTTTCAGCTATATTACGGTGTCATATACATTGTTATCTATTTTTTATATTTTTCTTCAATATGCTCTAACAAATGGTCTTCCAAATTTTATTCATTAATTAGATATTTTTGGAATTTTTTAAAATTTTTTTTACCGTTTGTATCAAATACAGTAAAAAATATTTCATACTAGCAGTATGGCCCGTGCTTGATTCAAAAGTCGTACGACTCATGGAGCAATCTCTATCACTTGACTTAAAATATTTTTGCCCTTATTTGCCTTTAAAGGAGTGCCCTTTGCCGTGCTGATGTTGCTACATGCCTTACTTCTTGCCTATCTCACACTGCGAATTTTTTCTAAGCTCTACACTAAACATTAAATCTGTTACGAAAAGAGAACTAAACAAAATGAACATAAAACGATCAGCTTTAAAAAAGGACTCGTACCTGGAAAAATGGAATGAAAAAAGAATGTTAACAACAAATACTTTTTCACATCCAACCCAGTTCTGCAGAATCAGAATCAACATTGAGTTTAAGCAAACAAATGAGCCAATTGGAGCAAAGTGCCATGCAGATTTAAATTTTTTCCACTTGTAACAAATGCAACTATCGATTTTTTTTTGGCATGCTAGCATGCTAGTTAACATTCATGTCAGTCAGCTGTTGGCTCTCACGCTGGCCAATAGAATCTTCCTGCCTATTCGTGGCAACCAGCTATAGGCTCTCACTCTGGCCAGTAGAAAATGGCCGAAAACTACATGAAAACTGCCGTAGAAGCATGAAAAAAAATCGATTATTTCCACTATCGTGGGAGTTGGGAAATGCAAAGTCGGTCTTGGCCTTCCGCTAACTTGGAGCATGTGCACGTAAATTTTGGCGCAAATCCGTCGAAAATTGCGGCCGTTACACACACATACACACACACATATAGCCTTGTAAGCAAAAACCTGAAGAAATTAGCTATTTCCTTAAATTTTTTTCAAACGATCTTTAAAACTAAATGCCACGAAATTGATGAAAGCTATGAATCATTGTTTAGGTTTCAGTATTTATGATATGAAACCTAACCTGTGCCTGTAATGGCATTCACCCGGGGTGGGTTGAGCCGGCTCCAATATTGGAGTTTCATGGGAATTTGGAATTCACAAGCGGTCCCCAAACCCGCGTGTATAGCACATGAGATTTGATTATAGTGGTGAAGGTTTCGTGCAGGACCATCCACGCTTTTTGAAGGGTCGAATACAGAGACCTGGTGCACTACGTGCCAGAAGGTACCCAAACGAACCTCCGCAGATTTTGAATTCAGAGTTTTTTTTTCTCTCCTAGACCAGTTGCTATCCAGTCTGTCCTGCTATTTACCCATAGCTGGAAGGAGAAGAAGAGGATTCACACCTTTCCCAAAGGTATTAGCACGTAAGTGAATGTAATGAATTCGACTGGAATTCGAACTCGAAAGACCAGCTTTCACCCTAAGTGCAATGTTGATTTTCTTAAAAAGTGAAAAATCAACACGCCTTGCAATGAAAACGTGTTAACGGATTCAGTTTCGAGCCAGAAGAGGTACGTCTTATATTTTGCGATGGTCGACGACAGTGTTTGCGATTTTTTTAAAGATATAAGTAAGGCGCAAAAAATAAAAGGCGGCTAAACTCTGCTGCCAGACGACCAAAGCGGAAATAAAACAATTTAAGACTGAACAGCTGCCAGCGAAGGTGTTATCGAAATCAAATGGTGGGGGGGGGCGACGAGATACCAAGCTAAAGAGTGGGTTTCCGGGAAACGAGTGACCGACAAGTGCCTTATGCTTACCGACGTATTTATCACTGTGGGATGACGACAGAAAAGTCAAACGGGTGTGGATTGTGAATTTTCACGAGTTCTTGGGAAAAATTTAGTAGCATTTTACCATTGCCTTCACGACTCTAAATTCAAAGTTGACATTCTCTTAGCTAGCAAGAGTGCAACTTGGTTATTTCAATAGATAGATAGATAGATAGATAGATAGATAGATAGATAGATAGATAGATAATGAAGGGTCTGGAAAAGATAGATAGATAGATAGATAGATAGATAGATAGATAGATAGATAGATAGATAGATATGAACAGACTCGGATAGATAGATAGATAGATAGATAGATAGATAGATAGATAGATTGATACAGACTCTAGATTTAGATAGATAGATAGATAGATAGATAGATAGATAGATTGAAAGATAATGAATAGATAATAGATAGATAGATAGATAGATAGATAGATAGATAGATAGATAGATAGATAGATGAATAGAATGATAGATATTGAACAGCCTAAATGAATAGATAGATATGATAGATAGATAGATAGATAGATAGATAGATGATATAAAATAGTAGATAGATAGATGAACAGACTCAGATAGATAGATAGATAGATAGATAGATAGATAGATAGATAGATAGATAGATATGATATGAACAGAATGAGATAGATAGATAGATAGATAGATAGATAGATAGATAGATAGATAAATAGAATATGAACAGAATGAGAGATAGATATTAAGAAATTGAGATAGATAGTGTTGCGAGACCGTAACATACCTAGAACATGGACTCTTCCAAAACTATATAAAGTACGCGATATAATACTCTAAGAGAAGAGGAGGAAAGAGGGAGAGAGAGAGAGAGAGAGTATTCTAATACCGTAGTATCAACCGCGTACGACTACCAATATTGGACACTAGCACATAGTAAGCTCCGCTTACACTTACACTATCTTTGTAACCTTTTTGTTTAATATATCTTTCTGACCTCTAATCCGTGTTCCGTGTTTTCCTTCCGTGGTCCCAACTTTGGGCCCACATCAGATAGATAGATAGATAGATAGATAGATAGATAGATAGATAGATAGGTAAATGAATGGGAATCTATCCGAGTCTTGTGTATCGTATTAGAAAAAGACTTTATCGGATGAAAGTAATGAGTCTTGTTACAAATCTGTGTAGGGGCGGGGAGATAACAAAACGCGAAGCAATGACTCTGGTGACAATTTAAAAATTCTACTTTAGTTAATAGAGAAAGCAGTTTCCTTATCAAGTCTTTTTTTTTACTGCTTCTTGGACTGTCATAGCTGAAACTTTTCTCCCCGCCACTCTCTCTCTCTCGGATCTTTTTCCAATTGATTTCTCTAGCTCTAAGTTGAAACGATGATCCCTCTTCCTGTTGTGACCTTCTTATCCAATTTTCCTCTCTTGAGGGTTCTTGAATGGATTTGAAAATGGAAGCCATAGTATGAATGTCGGGTAACATTACTGAAGGCTTTTTCGTCTCAACTTCGCTCGATTAGGAAGACAGTAGAGTTGACACTAACCGATTTTAACCAGTTCTCTTTCTAGTTTAATAACTCAAAGAGTATTTCACTGATTCCTACAATATATGGTGTCATGATGGCTAAATGTCTTATCTGAAAACCTAGAAAAGAGAAAGTTAATTAGTTTAGAGTTTTTTGTTTTTTTTTAGATATTAAACATTTTGTTGGGTGGAAAATTATGCCGTTACACGCTTTGGACAATTTTGCTGTTACACCCGGTATATACTTAATTAGACAGATATGCGAAAAATACATAAAACATGACTACTTTTGTTTTCTTTTTTGCTAACAATTATAGCACGTCGAAATGCCTCAATCTACGCTTTGTATCTCGAGAAATAATTATTTACATACCTTTACAATACATGACTCTAGAACAAAACTTTCTAGCCTTTAATCTTGGCCCCAACATTTTACTGGGAAAAAAAAGCAAAGCAATATATCATTATAATTAAAGTCTCTTCGAATATACAGATAGATAATTTTTTACCAACTTGCGGAGAAAACAAATTTAAACCCAATTTTGAAATCGACTTCCCTTTAATTATGATTGAGCACTACGGAACTGGCGTCTCATTATCTCTGGCTTCAAATCAGAGGTTCATTTACGGCTTCCTTTTTTTATTGTTGGTGCAGTTTTCGATTTACAAAGACAGTAGTGAAATCAGGAATTAAAATTCAGTAAACAAAATTTGATATTACCTAGAAAATTGAGAATCGTTTTTTGTTTTCAATTTTCTTAATCATTTCAGTAAGTAAGGGAATAAAGTCACTAACACGTAAGGGGTTACTGAGACTGAGAGAGTATGAATAAAAAAATAAATATAGTATTAGAGTGCCCAGATCCACTTATCTTTATTGTCTTCTAGGCATTGATAGATACTTCATGGCTGTTATTCGATTTCAAATAATGGCGCTTGATTTATCTTTAAGTATGTGCAGCTCCGATAGGGCTTTATATTCCTGATAGGGACTTACATCCTTTTGCGCAGATGTGGTAACGTTAGGCGCTTCTTACAGCAACAGATACATAAATGCTCACTGACTGTGACCCAAATGCAAGTAGTTCTCCCGACCAGTTTGTTATATTTTACCCATCACCGTCTTACAGGACCCAGTATTCCCAAATATTAACGTGGAGTAACTTTTGAACTTATTCCCATTTCCCAGATTACTATAATCTTAATCGGTTTATCTGTAGAGATAACTGTTATCTTCCCCAAATATCACCACAAATGTTCGCTTTTTTATTTTCAACCCTCTACTTTGAGTGGCTGTTCGGCCTTCGACAGAATGGTACAGAGTGAACATTATTGTAAAAACATGTATCTGCTAAAGATTAATTAGCCTTTTTTAATGGTGATATTTCTATCATTTCATCTCAAGCAAAGCAACAAAGCCACTAATGTGCAAGTGTTACTGAATGTGATATAATCTGAGAGAAAAAAGTCCCTATTAAGGGAAGAAAAATACAATGAATAAGAACTAGGGAGACAAAAGTTAACGATTGACATTGCATTTAAATCTTTGAAGATCGAAGTCGATTGGGAAACAAAAAATCAGGTTAGACTGTCATATATCTTCTCTCAATATAAACAGGGATATGTTGCTTTGCAGCTCAGACCATACAGCAGGGGCGTTGACAGGGTTCAGTTTCTTCCAGTAAAACACTTATGGCTTAAAAATCACCTTCCAGTCCGATCGTTACCCACGAGTAAAGAAGAAACAATTTCTAGCATTAAACCAGATTTTATTCTTACATAGTAACTTACTACTATAAGCGAACAAAGTAGAGATGAGGCGTAAGTGAGAGGGAAGTTGGTCATTTCAACGGTCGTCGTTATGTTTTTCTCCGAGGCTCACTTCGTTCCTTCCGTTTGCCATTGCGTGGAATGGTTAGTTTTACAGACAACAGTTTCCTTTGTCCTGAGATCTCCGTCTAAAAACTAATTAATCTTCCTTCCGTCACTTTCTTTCAGTTTGAACCTCTTACTCTTGTAATTTGTGAATTGACTCCATTTAGTGATAGCCATCAGTCGAAAGTAAATGTTCCTTAGCGAGTTGTTTTAAATTTAAGATGACCTCAGCTTGACTCATATTGCTATAGATACTATATGCACCACCGTCTAGGTATGTCGTTTAGCTTACAGCAATAGGACATTATAAAGAACCTCTTTTTCCGATTCATTTGTTTAGCACGATTTCATTTCGGTACAAGTATATATGACCATGAAATTGTGGGGGTGCTATTATTTTTTATCTCTGAAGATTTCTTTAATTCTTGGGCTGATAGACTGTTGCAAGTTCAGTGTTAATTAAGTTTATTTGAGTGAAGTTGCTCAATAGATATGTGAAAGGCTGAGTAATTAATTATACGAAACATGCGTGTAGTCAGTATTGCACAACGCTGGCCAAACTTTTACCGAAAAGCTGGAAACTGATTTTGTGAATTCAGGCGACGACATATATATATATATATATATATATATATATATATATATATATATATAACAGAGGATGTCTGTGTGTCTGTCCGTCTGTTTTTGTGATACCTTTTCACCCGAGATCCATTCAATCGATTTTGACCAAAGTTTGCACATGCATTTTATTATGTAAGAGATAGGTACTTAGTGTAAAAAAAATCGATAATTTCAAAAAGTCAATAATCTATAAAGCCAATCAAAATCGATAAATTCAACTTTTTCCTCCGATTTTGTTTAAACTCGCTACGTAGGTTACTTACATCATGATGAGCTCAACGATACCTCTTTTTATTTCTACGCCAATGCGTTTAGCGAAAAACAAAAATCGATTTCAACACAAATCGTTTCAACACATATTATAAACTAAACACTCACACGGTTTTCAAGCAATCTAATGCAAATTCCATTCAATTGTAGCCAACAATAAGTTTATTTTTTAACAGTCATTTAACTTGATAATTGAGTTCATCCATATAGTGAAAGCCCGCGTAAATAGCGAAAAAAAATGAAGATTTTTACTGGTTTTGTTCTTATTCTTCGTTGATCTTTCAACCAATTTTCATCAAACGTAACAATTGCTTTATAAATGTATCCTCTTTTACATCCCTGGTAGCATACGGATTAACTAAATTTCAAAAACTCCAAAATAATTGTGGTCTGAAGTGGGTTTTCCTGTTGCCTGTTTTATACCGTCATGTCCTCGGCTAACTTCGATTGAACAAATACAGACTACTTCTGTTATACAGTAACCGCATTAATTCAAATTGTTTTTTTAATGAAAGTACTTTAAAGTAAATGAAGAAGATAAACTCTGTTACATCTAAGCACGATGATGTTTTTGCTCCATTGTAATTGAACGCTTTTTTCTGAACGAGCAGCTGGGTATGTATTGCGAGACCGGAAACTACCTACACAATAAGTAGGCGACATAGCACTCTAGAGAGTGACAGAGAGTGACA
This sequence comes from Acanthosepion pharaonis, assembly GCA_903632075.3. Taxonomy (NCBI): domain Eukaryota; kingdom Metazoa; phylum Mollusca; class Cephalopoda; order Sepiida; family Sepiidae; genus Acanthosepion; species Acanthosepion pharaonis. The sequence goes on along the minus strand of CAHIKZ030002743.1, from coordinate 262,163 downwards.
TAGAGAGACACAGAGCCGCGTACGACTACCAGTATTGGACACTAACATATAGTAAGCTCCGCTTACACTATCTCTGTAACCTGTTGTTAATATATCTTTCTTACATCTAATCCGTGTTCCGTGTTTTCCTTCTGTGGTCCCGACTTTGGCCCCACATCAGTATGGCTGCTAGTTCCTCCTTTAAGTAAAAGGAAATAAAATTCCAAAAGGCAAGAACAGCCACCCCCCCCACATCTATATGATAAATTAGTTTGAAGGTCTGCTATATTTATGTGTAAAAGTGCTGAATATCAGGGATAGAGCGTATGGAAATATAAAAATAGACATTAAGGTCAACACGACAGACTGTTTTCTGCTTGGATGCAATGTTCAACAATGTGTGATTTCTGTTGACGTGTTTATTTAAACCCATGTGTAAATCAATTGAAACAACCACTTTAGTTTTCTTTCTTTCAACATACGGTCAGTATTAGACCCGCTGGAGAGACATCGATTTCTATTTTTTCCTCAGGTTTGATCATTTGCATTGGTGTTCAGTATATTTTCGGAGGGTATGATGAAATTTGTTTGGCCTAGAAAAATATTGCGTCATTCGTAGTTTCATCACGTCCTAACAAAATTGTCACGACTGTTGATTAGTTGTCCTACTGAAATGGACGTACTCCAAAGACTGTCAGAGAAACATTTTTGATTGCTCGTAATTTAGAAGACAAAGGAGTGATAGTTAACCAGGGTTTTTGATCAAATGTAGACCAGAGATTTGACCGGATGTTGATCGGGAATATATTCGAATACTGATTAGAATTGTCATCGAATGCAAAAAATACGGATTTCTGAAATATAAAATGTTTCGTCTGTGGGAAATGGGTTGTAGAGTGGAAAATAATTCATTTTTGTTTTGCTTTACGTATTTTTATCAGCTCTTTATTTAGTATTCTAATCATCTTTTGAGGACATTATTTACATTGTTCGGATTATTGTCCTCATCTTTGTTGCCATACTTATTACAACGTTTCGGCCGTTGTACGCCCCGGCATTCTTCAGATGGTTTGAATGTCGAACTGAACCCTTTATTTTACTCACTGAAGTAGATTGTTCTAGTTCCATGTGCCATGTTTAATGGATGTCAGATATCTCCTGTTAATTTCCCTTTGAAAATTCTCCACTAACTTATGCAGGTATTGAACTCACACTCTTACTGTGTGAAAGCTATGCCGTGCAGCTGCTAAAAGAAATATAATGGAGAGACCGGTCACCCCCTTAAGGTAAGGTTTCAAGAACACCAGAAAGCTGTAAAACCAGATAAATGGAAAAATCAGGCATGGCTGACCACATATGGAGAGAGAAGGGACATCACCACCCTCTGTGGGATCAGGTTGTGATCATAGGCAAAAAACACCATTGGAAAATTCGTAAACCTAAGGAATCAGCACATATGCTAGGCCACAAAAATCTCCTGAACCGACCAATCATAGAAATGAATACAATATGGGAATCAGTAATAAGGAGTGCCAGAGAAAACGGTAATACCAAGAAAAATTGCAATATGAGCTCTGGTAAAAACATCGAATGATAACAGCAAAAAATTGCAATATGAGCACTGGTAAAAATGGTTGCTGAAGACACTAGGCTTATAATACGCAGAAATTCATACCTCAAGAACACATGGCACAGTGGATAAAGGCGTTAGATAGATCCAATGACAGGCAGAAAGAGTGTGAGTTCAATACCCGCTTAAGCCAGTGGAGAACATTTAGAGGGGAATTAACAGGAGATAACTGATAAGTGACATCCATTAAACATGGCACGTGACACTAGAACAGTCTACCCCAGTGAGTGAAATAAAGGGTTCAGTTCGACATTCTAACCACCTGAAGAAGGCCGGAGTGTACAACGGCCGAAACGTTGTAATAAATATGGCGACAAAGATGAGGACAATAGTCCGAATAGTGTAAATAGTGTACATAATACCTCATCTCAGAAATATAGACAGATACTGAAGGGCCGAAACTTTGTGATAAATATGGCGACAAAGATGAGGACAATAGTCCAAATAATGTAAATAGTGTACATAATACCTCATCTCAGAAATATAGACAGATACTGAAGGGACGAAACATTGTGATAAATATGGAAACAAAGATGAGGACAATAGTCCGAATAATGTAAATAGTGTACATAATACCTCATGTCAGAAATATAGACAGATACTGAAAGGCCGAAACGTTGTGATATATATGGCAACAAAGATGAGGACTATAGTCCGAATAATGTAAATAGTGTACATAATACCTCATCTCAGAAATATAAACATAATCTTTTGAGTACTAATAATCTTTTGGGTACAAATAATCTTTTGAGAAAAGCATAGGGCATATCCGATCGATTAAGAGAATAGTAAGTTTTATCTTTGATCTTCAAATAGCACTTGATAACTCTGTCCGGATATCACCCTAAGCAAGGCAATAAAGTCATTAAGATTCAAGTGAGATAAAATATGAGAAAAAAAAAATGTCAATGAGACTGGAAAATCAAAAAGCTCCATACAAGCGAGAAATGCGAGATGAAACTGTTGCCATGGAGCTTATGGTTCTTGCAATTTTAACTGTAGATCGATGAGACCTAGTTGCCAATCTAGTAATGAGCTTCAATCCGTAATGTTACAGTGCCTAAGAGGAAAGCTCATCAGAAAAATTACTATGAAAATATTTCTAGAAAAAGGCACAGGGAATTTACTCTATAACAGTTAGAAAATGACTGAATCCGAATTTCTAAATCAAGACCGATATTTCAGATGATTTTTCAGATTTTATCGTGACTCTCTAAACACGTAGAAAAACCAGATATTATTGACATTAAATTCAAATGAGGTCGTTGGCATTCCTGGTGTGAATAATATTTGTTCTCTCTGGAGATAACTACAATATATATTGAACTAAACCTAAAAATAGCAAAAAAGCTTTTGTACTTAGTACCTATTTACAGCATTGAAAGAACTAGTTAGATCAGAAGATTAACAGTGAATTTATCTTCCTGCTTCCAGGTGCAGAATCGGTCCTCAAAATACATCTGTTGTTGCCTTTACAAGTAAACAGGAGGCTGACCATGCTGATGCGTACAGGCGAGGAAACTTGATGGCAGGAAGTTATATGAGCACCCCACCAAGGAGGGGAATAATAGTGTCTCTCACAAACCCGAATAACAACCCAGAAAATGAATATAAAATAATTATTTACTTTCGTATTCTTACATGTAGCACAAGGCCGAAAGCATGGAGAACCAAGTTAGAATCGAACTCACTACTACTCAGTCGTAATTGTTCGAGCAAGACAAGCTTTCTAACCATTACACCACGTCGAGATGCCAACTAGCTATTTTCTTAGTGTAGCTTAGATGTGTCAGAAGTCCGAAAGTATGGGGTACCTAGTGAGGATCGAACTCACTACTCAGTCGTGATTGTTATGACGAGACAAACTTGCTAACAATAACATCACTTCGAAGAGCCCTATTTTGGGCTTTACTATGGTTACTTTACAAGACACCCAGCATCGTTGGAAGATATGTTTCGTTTTCGTGTTTTGAAGTGACGTGACCGTTGAGAATTTAGGTAATTGTGGTTCCTCGCAAGACGCATTTGAGCCGCTGAGGACCGGGAAAATAGGTCAAGTCTATTTTGAAATCGTAGTATTGCACTCAATTCAGAATTTACAGTTTGACTTGATAAAGGAGTCTGACCATTCGAGGAAACCAGATCTGAAAATGATATTCAATGCATGGACGAATAGTAGACATACGTAAAATAGATTCTGACGAAACATATTTTTAAGAAGAGCTTATTCGTAAGAATGTTTCCCCACCCCCAATCATGTTAATTCAGTGATTTATAAATATAAATGTAGTTGTGGACTCGACTACATAGGGAGGACGTCTCAATGTTTGGATTTGAGAATAAAGCAACACATACCCCGCACCAGAACTTTGAATCCGGATGCCAGGAAAACTCAACTAAATAATACTTCTGGCTCTTCCATTGCAGAGTATGTTATAAAAAGTAGGAATTGTGTCTTTGATTTTAGGGTTGACCGTTTTTCGATTTTATCGAGTTCCCACTCCTCATATCACCTCAAGGTTCTAGAGTCTTTATATCAGTATCAGGGGACCTTCCCTCTGTAAACAGAGGGAATGCTTACTGGGTCTGAAAGTTATTGGACTCTAGCTTTCTTGAAATTCATTTTTCCCTCCATTGGTTATTATTAATATCAATTAAATTTACTCCCCAAAATCGTAGCACTTGATAATTCTGTCCGGATATCACTCTAAGCAAGGTAATAAAACTACTAAGATTCAAACGAGATCAAATATGAGAAATAGAAAAAAAATGTATTAAGGAGATAGAACATCATAAGGACAGGACCAGAAGAAAAAGATAATTTATTATAAAGTTGTTATGGTGGAACACACCTATTCTATAGTTAATAGACTCTCCCACCTATAATAAGTAGGAGAAATAAGAGTAATGAGTCGGTCAGTCAGTCGATGTCGGTCGACCGGCTGATCAGTTGAACTCTCTGCCTTTGGGCGGGGAGAAACCCGAGGGAGGCTACGCCGAATGGTGGATTCTCTTTCGGAGAGGTAAACGGGTTCAATGGGCATATTTTTGGCCGTGTCCACGGACTTGGAGAACCGACGTTAAAAAGGCCTTGTGCCACATGACGCCCTCGTGGCGGGGGTGACCGAATATCGTCATTCAGTCGATGTCGGACAACAGTTAGTCGAATACTAAAGTATCAGCTATATTTAGCTGCCCCCCCCCCACGTGGGGTAGCATGTGGCACAAGGCCGAGTTTAATGTGGGCCATCCGGGCCCGGCCAAAAATATAGCGTTCGAACCCGTCTAGGCGGGTTCGAGTCTGTCAACCTCCCCGAACGAAACCTTGCCCTTCGGCAAAGCTTCGTCCGGGTTCCTCCCTGCTAATGCAGAGAGTTAGACAGACGGCGGTTGCTGTAAGTTTAATACAGCTAAAGTATCAGCGACGACAACTAGATTACTCTGCGTTATACCTATTATATCAAGTTCCTAACGTTTTGTACGTCGAACATATTTTAGGACCGACTTAGTACAAATACAAGCCTCCACTGTGAAATAACTTCACAAAATAAGTATTGTTTTTTTTTATCCCAGAAATAAACTTGATGAGGCTGGGACGAAACCGGTTTTTTTTTTTTTAGCTTTTTAAAATATACATTAAAATGCCATATAAATTATGCGTATTCCTAGCTATCCTTAAATTTTGTACTACCAAAAACTTATTTAAACATATTTGTCTAGATTGACATAGTGAACAAACGTTCCTCGCAGCACAATCTTGCCAGAAAGCTGCATGTGTCTAAAAAAAATAATCAGAAAGAGTGTTCATGAAGATATTCGATACAAGTCCAACTGATTCAATGTAATCTTTCCACGAATAAGTTAAACAATTTTGTAAACACATCTTCGTTTGAAGAGTTGATTTGAACTGAACATTTAATATAATAGAAATATATCGCTCAAAATCGAAACTATGTCTTGTAAAAGATTATAGTTACTCGTTGTTCAAAGCTATCCTCATCCGAAAAACTGGTGTGGAAATTATTAACGAGTTAAGCGAGTTTTCAAATTTTGATCATCCACATTTCTTGGCAGAACTGACACGTTCATGTTGCTAACTGAAACTTGGCTTGCTATGTAATTATTAATACATGAAATAATTTGATCACGGCTTATGCATACTGAGTGGTGTCAGGTTCCAAGGCTCAATGGATCTTTTTCTATATATATATATATATATATATATATATATATATATATATATATATATATATATATATGTGTGTGTGTGTGGTGCGGCTGGTATTTGAAGATATACAGATTTAAGATTAATACTGCTTCCCACTAACTTCTAATGCTTTTATTTTTCAGAAATCAAGAATAGAAAACCTTATGATAACAAATGAAATGAAATGGCATGCTGAGATTGTGGCATTAAAGGCTGATCATAGCGATTTGGATATTACACGTTTCCTCAAAATTGAAAGATCCTTTGTCCACAAGATACGAAAAGAGTTAGAAGACGCTGACCGTTCCCCAATATCTGTATCAAAACGTAAAAGACATTCTGCACGTTCTGATAAAGTGAGAACAACCGAATTCATTCAGGAAGCCAAGCAGACAATTGATGAAAACCGAGGTCAATCAATGAGGTCAGTTGCCAAAAATCTGCATGTGTCTGAAAAAATAATCAGAAGCAGTGTTCATGAAGATATTCGATACAAGACCTACGTGATGAAAAGAGGTCAATTTATGTCTGAAAAAACAAAAGAAAACCGTTTAAACACACCCAAAAGACTTTTAAACAAACTTAAAAATCCTTCAGAAGCTGGTGTGATTTGGTTTTTCTCAGAAGAATGGTTTTGCTGCCTATGTGAATATAAAGAATTTGACTGCAATTGGAACTCGGTTCTCCAATTTCCAATTCTGAGTCATTATCCAAGTTTACAAGACCTGGTATTCCCAAGCGGACATATATCTAGGTACTGATTATGTTCTGTGTGCGTTCGCGTCCGTAGTATTGCAGACAGTCAGAGAAACGCCTTAAGGTAATTAAAACTCTGAAGAAGATGATGTCCCGTACATCGGACGGTTTTTATTAAGAACCAAAAGTATAAAACTAGGAGAGAAATAAATAAATATAATTGACACATGTTAGTCTATAAATACAAACAAACAAGTGTAACGAGAACAAAGGCTGTCAGAGGTTTAAACATAATATTAAGAACATTTGTCTAAATAAGTGGTACCCAACTGATTTTGGGCCACGTCCTCCTTTGGTATTTCTAAAATTCTAGTGCCCCACTTTAATATCTAATTCTTACATATTCAAAATTTTACTGTAATTCACGTGAAAGAAGTTTGGTCTCTAAACAAGACTCCAAAGACCATGGCGTCCATGAAAGAGAAAAATTAAAAAAACAAACAAAAGGACACTTAATCATATATAGTTTCAAACCATATAACAGAGAATGAAAGGCAGAAATATAAAATATTTGAATGAAAGCTTTATACTGTAATATACTTTGATCATTTTAATCATGAAATAACAATGCAAAATGAAATTTGAACTCACTAGAAAACAATTCACAGTTAATAACTCATTCTCGAATTGCCCTTTTATTCTGTTTGTATAGTAAGGGTGCACATCCTACTCATACAACACCGCTGGGGCATGCGCCCCACGTTGGGGATTCTTTGTCTAAATTGATAAAAGAAGCCAACGAATACTTCCTTTACATGAATATGTATAAAGTTTGCTACGAGAATTCATTCCAATGTTGAGGTGGGTTCGCGTCAAAGGAACTTAGAAGAAGGTTATATTTTTCAGCAGTGTACATGGGCACACGTGTACACGTGTTGGAAGGATTCTATACCCACAGATACAAACGTAAAAAATTAAACGCATGAAATAAGGCTACATTAAATAATTGTGCAAATAATAACATGAAAATAGAAAAATATAGAGAAAAAAATTATCAAATGCTACATTGTTGAAACCGTCCTGGGTATAACAGTAAGCTACATCCACATCGTGTGTAAGACGATAAACTACATCCGGCAGCAAGGCCCCTGATCAGGAAGTTTTGAGGAGCATGGAACCACCTTTTAAGTGCTGGTGTTCCTAGGTCCAACCCAGACGCGCGGTGGTTGCACCTGTTAGGGTCCCAGCTATGAGCAAACAGTTAACCCTCAAACTGAGGTCAAAATATTATGAAAGTGTAAAAACACGTTTTAATACAAGCAATAGGTTTTTGTAAAAAAAAAAAACACCAGCAATAATTTTTTGAAGAAACAATTATTACCAGCAGTACATCTTTGGAAAAAAAATATTACCAGTAATACATTTTTGAAAAAAATATTACCAGCAATATATGTTTTAAGGAAAAATATTACCAGCAATATATTTTTTAAGAAAAAAATATTGCCAGCAATAAAGTTTTGAAGAAACAATTATTATCAACAATAGATTGTTGGGACCAAAATTTTAACAATACATTTTTGGAAAAACAAATATTATCAGTAATATATTTTTCAAAAAATATTACCAGCAATGCATTTTGGAAAAATATTACCAGCAAAATATTTTAAAAAAATATATATTACCAGCAATATATTCTTGAAAAAATATTACCAGCAATAAAAATCTTAATTAAATAACCCATTGAGGCTGATAAGCCGTAAAACAAATGAAACCATAAGTGAAAAAGCTTTCATTTTGGTCAAAATTCAACAACAGCAAATATAACATAATCATCAGAACGATACTGATAAATCAGAATAGAGTGATTGGTCCTCTTGTGCCCCCAACGAGACAGTAGCTGCCATAATGATGCTATAGAGAAATACCAAATCTTTTGTTACTTCCCCAGACAGATACACTAACTTATTCGACATTAAATCATGGGTCCTTCAGAGTAACACATTTGCACCTTTTCTCTTTATTATCACCATTGACTACATACTAAGTATTTCATTCGACAAACAGCATCATCTAAGTTTTACTTTATCGTTAAGACACTCAAGTCAATATCTTGCAAAAATGTTGAAAGATATCGACTATGCAGAGGACCTAACTGTCAATGCAGACGCCATTTTCAATGTCACAGTTCTCCAACATCATCAAGAAAATACAGTTAACGAACTGGACACTATGTCTCTCAAACTGAATTCATATGCTTCAAGCAGTAACGCTCTAGAAAAACTCTCTTAGTAGAATCAGTAAAATCTATCGACTCTTTTACATACATAGGAAGCGAAATAAATTCTACTGAAAATGGTGTGAAAAATCGTTTAGCTAAAGCCTTAGCAGCCTTGACTTTTATGGATATAATCTGGATATCTAATCTAATAGATAATCTCAAACGAAGATACTTTCGCGCCCTATTAGAGGCGGTTTTAATGTATGGTACAACTGATTGGACAGTAACTAAAAGCCTTGAGTCTGACCTTGAGGAGATCTACACTTGGATGCCGAGACATATATCTAACATCTATTGAAGACAAGATCCAACTAAATTTATTTGAGACAACAGTCAACTAAATCACAAGACTATGGAGCCATACTTGATATTTCTATAACCTTGTGAAGGCAGAATGCTATTTAAATTAGAGTACTTGCGAGCAACACAAGAACTGGACACTTAGCCATACATTTAAGCAAATGTGCAAATAATAACATGGAAATAAAATGGACAAATTTAGAGAAAAATTACCAAATGCTACATTGGTGAAACCGTCCTGTGTATGACAGTAACCTAGATCCGTGTCCTGAGTAAGACGATAAACTACATCCGAGTCCTGGGTAAGACGATAAACTACATGCATGTCCTGGGTAAGACGATAAACTACATGCATGAACTGAATAAAACGATAAACTACATCCGCGTCCTGGGTAAGACAATAAACTACATGCACTGAATAAAACGATAAACTACATCTGCGTCCTGGGTAAGACGATAAACTACATGTGTGTCCTGAGTAAGACGATAAACTACATTCGCTTTCTGAATAAGACGATAAAGTACATCCACGTCCTGCGTAAGACGATAAACTGCATCCGTGTCCTGGGTAAGACGATAAACTACACCCGACACTTATATTGACCAACTATGTTATGATACAGAATGCCTCCCTAATGGCCTTCCGTGCTTAATCAAGGGCTGTAATGATTAGTGTTTATAGACTCATGAATACCCAAGATAGATCGACCGAATAAAAAATAGTATAATGTTATTATTATTGCTATTAATTTTCGACAACTTATTAAGTTAATTGTGTTGGAATAAGTTATGTTAAAGCAGAAATATTTTGGGGAGCCAAGTACATGAATTTATATCACTAACCTAAAGACATAATTCTGGACACCATATTGGTGAACAATGATCTCTTAGATAATAAGTGAAAAGTCAGTTTGATTCTCAGCGGTTGTCTCGTACATGTGAAGAAATTAAACTAACCGTTACAAATAACTTCGCATATCATTCGCTTATCGCCTGAAGAAATTGTAGCGTAGAAGCCAGTGATTAAATATTTGAAATTTCGTGCCAAATGTGCGCATGCGTTAGCCATGTTATTGTCACTTTCCTTTGGCTCTGAAATTAACGGTTCTTATTTGACTTCTAGTTTGATGAGCGAAAATTACATAGGTGAAAAGTTATGAAAAACTGAGTCATTTTGAAACTGCTGAAGTGATGGGTAATTTGAAGGTAGGTGGAGGGTGACAAAGAGGGAATAAATTGGCATTTATATATTGATCCATGCCTCGATTGATGGTTGATCACGCCCAAGTTCCACTAGATCAGACATTTGCGGCTGCGACACGCAACGCTAGTTCCAGTAAAGAGAATCATTTTCCTTTCTTCATTTTCCAATTCAGAGATCAATTTTTTTCAAGAACGTAATGTGTGTGGAACATAATCCCTTGTGGGTGCTTCCCGGTCAAACCTTATCTATCTTCCGGCCATATTACGTTGAAAGAACGGTTCCTGAATATCATCGAAAAACAAATAAAAAAAGAAACAAAAAAGGATTTAGAATGTCATAACTAAAACAAGTTATAGTTATAATATGACTGAACCCTAACCTTATTGCAGCCTGAAATCCTCACCAAACAGGACAAATACTTCACAAACCAAAATGGAGTACTAATTTTAAATTAGATATATGTAACTTTCGATACAGAAATAAGGTTAAATTTGACTTATGCGTAGGTTAAAGCAAATGATAGAGCTTACCGTACTGCTGAATCCTTATACTGGGATTATAACTTAAAATCCACATGACCAATAAACTTAAAACACTTGACTTGATTTACTTTCATGGGCTCAGAATTGGCTGTAACTGGGGAGCTGATACTCACCACAAATTTATAATTTGTGCCACTGACAACGACTATTTCGAATTCCCCTTGAGGTCGTTACATTCACTTACGCTCAAGTAACCCTGGGAAAGTTATGAATTCACATATTATCCCCACCCCCCAATAATAAGTTAATTAGTAAGACGTATAACTAAACCATTATTATCTCCTCTCCGCAAAAATAATTCTTACAATCTAAAAATATTTTCTGGCTTTAAATAACTTGCAAAGGTTTGATAAGCCGTAAAAAACGAATCAGTCCTCCATTCTCCTTATCATTGTAAACTTCCTATCACCTATTCTTTCATTCATGTCATACACTGCATTGAGCATAACCGTGTTAAAAGTAACCCTCCTCCATGAGTGGCTCTCGAGCCCTAACTTGGGTGGAATTCATTATTAACTAGCTTAAAATCTGCACTCCATATGGATATTTAAGCTAGCTCCTGCGGAGAGTTAATTGGGTCTCTGGCCCCAAACTAAAAGGAATTCTGGTCCAACTTAGAAAACAAGAATGATAATTTTAAAGAAATAAGTTTTAATTCCTTAATTTCCTTCATGGAACTTCAAAACCTCACCTTAACTCTATTTCGGGCTATAAACCCAATTTCGGCCGAAAATTGATTTCTTCAAATCACAAACTCGGCGGAACCTCAAAAACATCATGTGAGGAAAACTCAGATTTTAACTCTGATTCCTGACATTTTTAAGAAATAAAATTGTTTTCATCAATTCACAAAGTTTTTGAGGTATTTTAATCTAAATTTAAAACATTATTTTAATTCACAAATTTTGTGTTACTTTAAACGAAATATAATTTAAAAAAAAAACATTTAAAATATCTATATTTTTTCATTTATTTTAAAATTTGACTTTTTAACTGTTCCCTACAAATTGGGACACAAATCTCAATGCTGGATGTTCAAGCACAATATGAAGGGTAGGTTTTCAATCTCAGGTTCATCCTAATTCTAAAACGGTATAATATGTCTATGTAGAGTAAGTGTGTCCCGAGTTAGAGGGAATTTCAGACACACGGACGGACAGGAAGAATTCATTATTTATTTAGAAGAAAGCATCCCGAATTACATTTCTTCGAAAATGTAACCATGCCATGACAGAACAGGACACGTTACTTCCACGGGGGTGAATCATTTTAATTTTTACCCACCCGCGTGTTCTAACAAATTCTGATGACAGATTTCCATCCTCAAAACTGTTACTCTGTCTCCTGAATTAATTCCTCGAACATTACACGTCCTGGGTATGACGATAAACTACACCTGCGTCCTGTGTATGACCATAAACTACATCCTCGTCCTGGTTAAGACGATAAACTACATCCGCGTCCTCGGTAAGACGATAAACTGCATCCGCGTCCTAGGTAAGACTATAAACTACATTAGCGGCCTGGTTAAGAAGATAAACTACATCGGTATTCTGAGTAAGACGATAAACGACATCGACGCCCTGGGTAAGCGATATTCTACATCCGCATTCTGGGTAAGACGATAAACTACACCTGCGTCCTGGGTAAGACGTAAAAGTCCGTCTAACAACAAGGCCTATGTTCAGGAGGTTTTGATGAACGTGGAGCCATCTCTTAATTGCTGGTGTTTCCAGGTCCACCTTAACCCGTGGTGGTAGCACCCGTTAGGGTCCCAGCTATGGGCAAATAATTAACCTCCAAACTGGGCTCAAAATATGAAACTGAAATACTTTGAAGGAAAAAAATTATTACCAGCAATATATTTAAAAAAAATTACCAGCAATACATTTTTGAAAAAAGAAAATATTACCAGCAATAGATTTTTGAAGGAAAGGACATGTTACCAGCAAATAGATTTTTGGAACAAAAATATTACCAGCAAATAAAAATGTTGTCGGCATTAAATAATCCATTGAGGTTCATATGCCGTAAAACAAACCAAGCCAAACACTACAATCAGAACATTTTCAAGACAGACATGAATCACTATATGACCACATAAATGAAACCCTTACCTCACAGTCGGTGGGGGGTGTAAACGGTAGTGTCAGAGCTATGCCGCCCGGAACTTCGTTCCTGCTAGGGCCACCCAAGGCGGACAGGTCTGACACACGCCGGCTAACAAGGGCTCTGGTGAAAATCCAAGGAGCGTCTGCATCGGTAACCGGCGGCTTCTGGTCGTTCCTGTCTCTGCGTCTGTGAGAACCCCGCGGCAAGCAAGAACGTTATTCGAGTAGGCCTGGGTACCCTACTTCTGTAATTTATCCCAAGAATCTTCTTCTCATAACAGGAAGAAGCCGCCTCAATCCGCTCAGGGTGAATGCCGCATCAGTACAGTAGTAGTACACATAAATGAAACCGCGTCAAGTCCGGTCAGACGGCGGCACCGCCTGGTAATACAGTTTAAACCGCTTCCTGCAATCCAACATAAGTTTCAGTTTTAAATAAGCCATAATGCGTTGGTTTGGTTTGGTTTGTTTAACGACATATCAACCTCAATGGGTTATTTGATGCCAACAACAATTTTTAGGATAGATTCGTATGAATAGAGTATGTATTCTTTGGTTTGGTTTATTTTGTTTTACGGCATATCAACCTCAATGGTTTATTTAATGCTGACAAAAAATTTTATTGCTAGTAATATTTTATTTTTGTCAAAAATCTTTCTGGTAATATATTTCCTTAAAAATTGTATTGCTGGAAAGGTATTTTTAAAAAAAAGTATTGTTGGTAATAGTTAACTATTTGCCCATAGCTGGGACCCTAACAGGTGCACCACCCCAAACTTCAGGAAAACCTGGAAAAACCAACAATTAAGAGGTGGTTCCATCTCCTCAAAACCTCCTGATCAGAGGCCTTGCTGCTGGATGTAGTTTAACGTCTTACCCAGGACGCGGATGTAGTTTAATGTCTTACTAGGACGCCGATATAGTGTAACGTCTTACTCAAGACGGGTTTGGTTTGGTTTTTGTTTGGAATTGTCATGCCAGTAGAACTCTGTTAACTATTACACGACCCAATCTTACAGCACGTAAGAAATGTAATGGTCTATCTCTTGATTTTTCTAATGGTTTCCTTAATTTCCAAACATAAAATATATATATATTTCTTGTTAATTCAGTAGAATAAATACCAATTACGACTGAATAGTAAGTTCGATCCACACTGGGTGCTTAATAATTTTGACCTTGTGCCATATCGAAGCTACGCTTGGAATATTTGGGCTCTTCGACGTGGGATAATCATTCGCAAGCTTGTCTCGGTAAATATATTTTGCTAAGTAGAAAAGCCGTTTGTCATGTCAGTAGAAATTCGTTAACCATTACACCACCCAATTTTACAGCACGTGGTATTCCGAAGTGGTCATTCATCGAGGTACATCCTAGGTTCATTGGTTTTAACCTCAGTGGCCGTACGAGAACTGTTGTTTCAAAGTGTGATATAATCGTAAGCCGATTGAAATGAAGAATTTGTTTACAAGTTAACCAAAGTTTTGAAAGTGTTATTTTGGTTGTTCTTTTTGTTTAGGTTAACGTTTTGGTTTGAATTGGTTTATTTTGTTTCACGGCACATCAATGGGTTATTCAATATCGACAACATGTTTAGGATGAGTTCGAATAAAACAGAAAATATATTCTCTGTAAGAAATCAGTTTGTAGATCAAGTTTCATTGATGTATTTCTGTAAAGAAGGTTTTGTCTAGAGTCTGGTTTGGGTTATTTTTGTTTTACGGCACACCAACACCTCAGTGGGTTACTTAATGCCGATTAGATCTTTTAGGATAAGTTCCTATGGATAGAAGATGTATTCTTTGCAAAAAATCAGTTTGTAGATTAAGTTTAATTGACGCAAAAATATGTTGTCGGTAGTCTTACTATAAACATCTATTACAATGTTTTGACTCCAGTTGGGTGGAGGTTAACTAGCGGCCTATAGGCCCTAACCTGGGGAGAACAGTAATTAGGAAGTGATTTCACACTCCTTCAAACTTCTAGATAATGGCCTTGCTGTCGGATTTAGTCTATCATAAGGGGTTGATAAACTGTTTAAAACTAATCAATCAACCCTATTTCAGTCATGTCATATCACTTATTCACCAGAAAGTCTCAGAAAATGGCCGATGAAAAGGCTCGCAGCGACTTATAGTGAGAAGAAAATTTAAGATAATAACGTTGTCGAAATATATTGTTTGTCACTGATGGTTTCTTTAAGTTCCAAACATAAAAAAATGTTCCTTTTTAATGGCATACAATAAATACCAATTACAACTGAATAGTAATTGCGATCCCCACTTCGTGCTCAATAATTTCGACCTTGTACCATATCGAATCTACGCTTAGAATATTTGGGCATTTCGATGTGGTGTAATGATTAGCACACTTGCCTCGCTATATACATTATGAATGAATAGTGAGTTTGATCCTCACTGGGTGCTCTATACTTTCGGCCTTGTGCCACATCTAAGCTACGCTTATTAAAGGGATCTTCGATGTAGTGCAATGGTTTGCGTGCTTGTCTCGCTAGATTAATTACGTCTGAATAGTGAGTTCGACCCTCAGTGGGCGTCCTATGCATTCGGCCTTGTGTCACATCTAAGCGACGCTCAGAAAATATAATCCCTGATGATAAATATCTTTTTATAGACAAATCATTTTCCAAAATACTTTTTCATGCTAAAAACATGCCACGGAATTGCTTTCACTTTACACAGCGTGGAATGGCTAATAATGTGACAAACTAAAGAACTTCGAGCATTCAGCTAAGAAAAAATATATTTAATTTTTTCTTTTATTATATGTGATCATGACTCTCCACAACTTCCTTCTCTTTTTAAGCCTCGGCAAGTTGTAATTCTTCTCTCGGTTTTGTCATCGTTTTACATAAGCTCTCCTCTGTTCCTCTTGTCTTCAATATATTATGTGCATGTCAAACTTTTCAAGCCTTCTTTCCTTATTTTGTTTTTGATAAGTAAAAATGTCCTTCTTGTTTCCATTTCTGTTTTCTATTTTCTGTCTATGGTAATCTCAGCATTCTTCTGAAGGACATCCCTGTTGCCTCAAGTCTCATCTTCATCTAAAAGGAAATCGTCCAGCATTTATTCTCATAGTGATGGATTGATATTACATCGCGGTTCTGAACTCGTTCTTTTGTTTCAAACGAAACATTCAAATTCTTTTAATAATTTGTTTAGATTTTGGAATTTAGCGTTCTCTATTGCAATACGACTTCCGGTTTCAATGCAACACTTTCCATCATCTGTTAAATTTCTCTACTTGATTGTATTTATAAATCTCCAATTTATGGCTCGCATCTCAGGCATTTCGTCTTGCTGCCAGCCATACATTCTGGTTTCTTGATTTGGTTTTCTGGTAAATGATTGAAATGACAGATTGAGTAATGTTACTCGAGGCCGAACACAATCAGTCGTAACTTGCCAGGTTTAAAATTGAAGAGAATGAAATAGATTTTAAGGCACATTGAGAATAGATTTAGAAAAAGAAATCAGGTTGCTGGAGATTCGACGGCTAAAATGGCGCGCGTGTTTACTCGACTTATCTCTACTTTAAACGAAAAATATATCTTATCCTCTTTAAGCAAATACAAATCTAGGAACCAATGAAAATATCACGGCATTTTTAAATAGTATACATTAAAATATTATTGAATAAAGCCATAGATGAAAAAACACACACTCAAAAATGAACTTACTTTATTTCAATGCTAGATTTTTATCTATCTATCTATCTATCTATCTATCTATCTATCTATCTACCTATCTATCTATCTATCTCTCTCTCTCTATATATATATATATATATATGAAGAAAAATATACTGAAAAAACAAACAAAAATCCTAATATGCGATTATGCTGTTTTAATATTTAATCTCAACGTCGGTGAAACATGTAGGTCCGTAAAATCTCGTGTGTTCGAACATAAACGAGATATTCGCCTCAGAAATTTAAACAATGCTTTCGTTGTACACACAACTAAAGCTGATCATAATTTCGATTTTGATTCTGTGAAGATTTTAAAATATTTTCATAATAAAAATCTTTGGAGGATTTATGAAGCAGGCATAATATCTATCTCACGCACGGTGAACACTAGACCTGGCTTCTTTAATATTTCCCCTTTTCTAGCAAGATTAATGCTCGACAAACGTACATATAAGTTTTAGATCAAAATAAAATTCTTTTCGTTTTTCATTCAAAATACTCAAATTTTCGGAATACGTTTTCACAACATCGCTCACGTGACGACGACGTGATCATATTTAAACGGAACGCTGATCTTATAAAAGATTTCAGTTATCTGTTTGGATTGGTATTGCTTTTATGTCCATCGTCTTTTTCATGTTGAATTGTATATGGTCTATGTTAATTATGTTTTATGAATATGTCCTGAAGATGGTATATTAGACCGAAACGTCCGACGTTGATATTAAACATGAAAACAGCATAATCGCATATTAGGATTTTTGCTTGTTTTTTTAGTATATTTTTCTTCGTACTGTCGGATCTATATCCATATATTTGCTTACATACATACACACACACACACACACATATATATATATATATATATATATATATATATATATATATATATATATATATATATATATAATATAGTTTTAAAATGTGCTATATTTATGGGATAAAGTGCTCAATTTCAGAGATAGAGCGTATGAACAAAAATATATGGAAAAACAAAAATCCGAATATGCAATTATGCTATTTATTGTTAATTTAACGTCGACATTAAAACAGCATATTTGCATATTCGGATTTTTTGTTTTTCCATATATTTTTCTTCATACTGTCGGATCTATATCCATATATTTGCTTACATAGAGCCTATGTAAATATAAATATAAAAGTGAACATTGAAGTCAACTCTCAGAGACGACAGGCTTTTTCATGCTAGACGCAATCGTCATATATATATATATATATATATATATATATATATATATATATATATATATATATTACAAACATTAGTACATAGGAAATTTGTACATAAGAAATATTTAAATCATGGGGTTTATTTTGTAGGTTACCTTTGTGTATGTTGTATTGTGGTATTTGTAGGAGTAAAAGGTGATGGATGTCTTCTTTTGGTATACGTGTTATTTGTATTGAATGAATGGGTCATGAATCGGATTAGCTAGGTATAGGATAGTTAGTGATGACCAGCCTCAAGCGAGCCTCTACGCAAATATTTTATTCTACAATAATAAATATATACTTTATTTAAAGGTTTCTATTCAACTATTTGTGCAACTTTTTTAATGTGAAACCTGTGCTTCGTGTGTGTGTGTGTGTGTGTGTGTGTGTGTGTGTGTGTGTTTTTCGCGATTTCTTCAATGTTTGGTCGAATGTGCGATAAGAAGACGAGCAGTCGCTTCTTATTTTTAATGTTTTAGGGTCGATAAGACTTATTCACAAAAAATAAGAAGTAAAAAATTGCAATAAAACTGATAAAGCCTTTTTAAGTAATATGGGATAAAAAGTTCAATATTAATTCATTTATTTAAATACTAATGCTGATAACATTTCTAACTACACACAAACACACACACTCACACACACACACATATATATGTTGGTAGACCTTGGCTCAGGTTTAAAGATAAACTGAAAAGCAACCTATCTTGCGTCAAAATTCCATTCAAGAACTTTGAAGAAGTAGCTATGAAGAGATCAGTCTATCGTTCTCGCTGCCATTCAGGTATAATACACCATCAACAAGTAAGCATCATTCGACTGCGTGAATCACGAAAGCAAAATAAGACAGCTAACAGTGTTCCCACTGCACTTGGATACAATATATTCCCCTGTACTGTTTGTGGTCTTTATTGCAATTCTCGAGCCTGTATCAAAAGTCATACCCGTCATACGTAAGCAAATAATTAGTTCGTGGTCGTCGGAACCTCATACGTCGAACTCGATGGGAAAGTCCATTATATATATATATATATATATATATATATATATATATATATATATATGTGTGTGTGTGTGTGTGTGTGTGTGTGTGTGTGTGTGCGTGTGTGCCGTGAGAATATTTCGTTGCACACTTAAGAGTACGTTACTATCATTAGAATTTTACAATCCTTTTATATCTATATATATATATATATATAGTCCCAGAGTTCTATCAAATCACCCGGTCAATATCTTAAACATATTTAGAGATCTGAGACTTCGCAAACAATGGACATTCATGTTTGTTAAACAATAAAAAAATAAAAATTAAAAGGCTTGCGGCCATATCATGTTGAAACTCCTGTTCCCGTACGATCACCGAAGTTAAGCAACGTCGAAGCTTGTCAGTACCTAGATGGGTGACCGTTTGAGAATGTCACGTGCTGTGAATGTGTGTGTGGTGTATAGGATAATGGCTCCGAATTGTTAATCGATTTCCAGTTAAGTTCTTTATATTCACTTGCGCGCAAATACTCTTGGAATAGGCATGAACCCACATCTTCTCCTCCTAGCTATGGGTTAATTTTTAAAACTTGTCTCACTAAAACCATTGTTATCCATAAATAAATAAAATTGCATTCAAATTAATTAAACAGCGGCATTGAATAATCGACATGGGTTGATATGAAGGTAAACAAAGCAATCAATAAAAATTAAATTAAAATAATATTAATAAAATTTAATGCATGTTTATTAATTTGATTGTTTTGTTTGAAACTGTTACGTAGAAAGACGACTGACCTTCTCTACCCTAACTGCTGATAATAGACTCGTCTATTCATTACGAGTAGTACGCCTTCTCTTATGGACAGGGATTCAAGGCGTAGCGTTGATTGTACGCATTGTAATACTGTATTCGCTATTATTTCATTATTAATGCATATCTCTCGTGCAATTAAGCATTTTCTTCACTAATCTTTTAATGTAGACTTTTCCTTACATTATTATTCACCAAAAACTGCGAGCTTATACGAGCATTATAACAAAAACAAAAATTTAAAACAGTAAAGTAAGGCAAGAAACGTTAGGACTTCATGAGGAGAAAATATTTCTTAGCCAAATGGGAAAAAATGTGGCGAATTGTGTAAGAGGACAATCCGTTTATAACCGGAGAAGACTGAAATTTCGTCGGCCATATTTTCTTTAAACTGCCCAAATTATATTGAAAGGTTCCTAGTTTCCAAGTGTTGATTAATGATCGATTTTTATAGACACCATATATCCGACGTTATTTGCGGTTTTAGTCACAGAGCTGTTGATCGGAGAAATATCTGTTCGTCATAAGAATTAAGGGCCGTATATCTGGTATTCGGTAATTGATTGATTGAATAAATCATGAGCCGACCTTTCTCTCGGTGTGTCTTTCATGAAGGTTTTGAGGAGCAGTTTTCAGCTCAAAATAGTTGAACGGATTAAATCGATATGTTTTCCCATGGATGTAGAAAAGGTACATTGATTCTTTCGAACGCATGTCGTAGAACTGAAAACACTTCTGCAATATATGAGAATAATAGAAAAAATAAATAGTTAAGTCAAAAATTAAACTGTATTGAATGACTTGCTCTTTGACGTTTGTATGTGAAAAGATTGGAAAAAATATTCTCATTTTCGGTTAATATATAGGCTGCTTTGGTATAAGATTGATAATAGGAAAAAATCTTAAATTTTTTTGTCGACGTGTTTCCTCTTCTGACTTTATCAAGGCAAAATTAAAGCGAAATGTTTTTGTTTTTATAGTTACATTAAATCCAAAACATAAAAAGAAAGACATGCTTTTAATTAATCCTCGTTCTGGCTAATTTTACTATATTGTTGACATGGAAAAAAACTCTTAGTATAAAGCTATAAGCTGCTTTCTAATAAAAGAAAATGAAGATAAAATGTTTGAAAAGGGATTGATTGTGGGTCTGTTAATGGTTTAAGTAACAGTGAAATTCGAACACTGGGAAATGCACATCAACATTAATTGCTACCGATTCTCAATAATTACTAGCATAGATTCAGAAGGCTTGGATTGAGAAATCGGAGAAGAGAGTTCGATTTCTAGCCGAGTTCGTTACATTTGATTACGTGTTACTCCCCCTTTGGAAACATAAAATCCATATCTTCTTCCCCATCAAGGTTGAATAGCAGGACACACTGTATTTTAGAGTCCTGGGTGGAAACCGGAGTATGAAAAGGAAAACTCTGAATTACCAGCCAACGATTGTGGGGAGTAGGGCAACACGGTCAATCAGAGAGCTATACCTCCAACAGAAGTGAGGAGACCAAGGATTTGAATCCGGTCCGCTTTCAGTGTCCCAGGATAGAATAGATTAGCAACGATTTCTCAACCTATTCTGCATGGGTACCGGCTTCACACCACGGTATGGCGTTGAAAAACCGATTGCCATACGACCAACGAAATTAAACAATGTCGAACCCGGTTAGTACCTGGATGGGTAACTGTTTGGTAATATCAGGTGCTGTATGACTGAATGCGTGGGTGGTATAGTGACTAATGGCTTGGAATTGTTAATCGAATTGTTAATTGAATTGTTTTCTATTATTCTCATATATTGCAGAAGTGTTTTCAATTCTACGACATGCGTTCGAAAGAATCAATGTACCTTTTCTACATCCATGGGAAAACATATCGATTTAATCCGTTCAACTATTTGAGCTGAAAACTGTTCTACAAAACCTTCATGAAAGACACACCGAGAGAAAGGTCGGCTCATGATTTATTCAATCAATCAATTACCTACGTTCCTCCGAATACCAGATATACGGCCCTTAATTTTTATGACGTCAGATATTTCTCCGATCAACAGCTCTGTGAGTAAAATCGCAAATAACGTCGGATATATGGTGTCTATAAAAATCGATCATTAATCAACACTTGGAAACTAGGAAACTTTCAATTACAGTTGGGTTCGTTATATTCACTTACACACAAATACCCTTAGAAAACGTATGTATCAACATCTCCTCCCACACCTTGTTTCTGTAAACATTTATTATCTCAAAAAATTCTATAAGCTAAGATATTTTCTTGTTTTAAATAACCTACAAAGGGTTGTTAAGCCTTAGAAAACAAATCAATAAAAAAAGGCATATTTACCAGCTGTATTTACTCCTTCCCGCCTATGACGAGATGTGACACAATATCTTTTTTAGGTGATGACCTGAACACGTACGCCCGGGACAAGAACAAAAATTGCCTACAGCCCCCGAAACCGTCGGTTGCGTTGGCCTCGATGCAAGCACCGGTCCCTCCCTCTGGTGCAATGGGATGACGCGTACCTCGGGCCGCTGTTTCCCAGGGTTGGGCAGCTCTCAATATAAATTTCTCAGTTGACCCTCTGTTGTTTGACAGAGGAGCCTCTGAGCGCACTCTGCCCAAATACAGAGACGCAACTGAGAGATGATAAGTAATGCGTTAGGGATTTGCATGCTACCAGCATATGTATCAGTAGAGATTAACATTTGAGTTAAAAAAAAAAACAAAAAAGAAACAATGTGTTTTAAGATGCAAGATTCAATTTTAGTATGCATAAAATCTAAGAATTTCTAATTTAAATATTTTTTTTTTCACTTCGGCAGCCGACATTTAGTTTGCATTAATGGCAACGATCATGACAATGAAGGATAACTCTTAATTGTCGACAGGGCGTCCCTCGAGTGAATTAATTTGAATTTGTTCACGAAATAATAGGCTCGATATAAAGAAATATTTGTAAAACGAAAAAAAAAAGTAAATAAAAAAAAATTTATTCCGCTTTCTAAACTTGCAGATTTATTTTATGTGCATATAGCGAAGTGGTTAGCACATTGGCTTTCGGACCATAATTCCCGGGTTCGAATCTCACCATGACCAACTTGTCAAGATTCAGTTTTAATGCTATCGGGTTGGAGGAGGCGTTCCAAGTGTGCGGGACACGTGGAAAATGCCTGAAAACTATGCAACGGGTTTACCACACGCCTTGTGAATATAATTAAATAGACGGAATTTTTGGCGAGCCGTCCGTGTTTGTGCTATCACGAAGTCACAAGCCATCGTGACCGAGGCTTTAAGCGTGCTGGCCTTGTTCAAAATGTTGGTCCAGCTAGATAACACGCACCTTCAGAAATTGTAACTAATGTAAACTCAACATAGTTGTCGTATATACGACAGTTTGGCTCTGTGGGTGTTGAACAAATTAAGTTATACCTAAGCAGGTGTCTGCAACAGGGATTATCGAGACGGCCTAATAGACGAGGATAAACTATAAATAATAGAACTCGATACCGAGTATTTGGGTGTTCATCGACATTTCCTTCCGTGTGAAATGAGTCCTATATTGAATCTGAAGACACGTCTGCAGCCACCGTATGGTAAGGTAGGATAGTTCAAGTGATGGAGAGCTCGAGATTCACGTTATTACTCCCCCCACACAGAATCAGTTTGTGACAAAAGGTCGGTTTTAAAAGTGGGGCCCCGAGTGTTTCCACTCGGGCCACCGGTCAAATCATGTCTAAGCTGATCAAAGCATGTCAAAGCTGATAGCTTGTCATAACTTGTCTACGCTGGTCGGAGCTTGTCTAAGCTATTCATATCCGGTCATACCTCCGTTACTTAACAGATGTTACACAACGTTGGGGTGAACGCAAGAGAAGACCTCCTGAACGGAACAGACACTACATTTTCAGTATCCACCCTGACGGGAATACCCGCTTTTCCTCCTCTGCCAATCCCTCCGGAAGAATCTGGGTGTGAGGAGCCCACAGGGGATGGAGAGCTCTGGCTTTACTTTGGGCTCATGTCGTCTCATGTATTTGTCTTCTGGTGTCTTCGAAGGACGTTGTATTTCTCGTAGAATGTTCTTCTCCAATTGGTTCTTTCTGCAATTTGACCGGATCGATTTAGGTCCTCAGCAAAGTGATTTATAAGCTGGTCCTTGATTCGATTGTGTCAAGCTCCTCGTGGACTCTTGTTAGATGCGAGCTTCAAGAAAAGGATCTGTTTAGGTAGGCGGGTGTCTAGCATTCGGGCAAGGTGTCCGGCCCTTCGAAGTCGGCGCCGTGTCATTATTGTTTCTAGGCTCTTCATCTTTGCGTGGAGCAAAACTTCGTAGTTGTTGATCCAGTCCTTAGGATTTGACGAAGTTTCATTTCATGGACTCTTTCAATTTTGCGGATGCCGCTTCGATAGAGTATCCAGTTCTCACAGGCGTACAGGAGAAGTCGAGATTACAACAGCACGGTAGACCATGAATTTGGTGGTTTGTGTTAGCTCAGGACTGGTGAAGACTATTTTGAATAGCTTCCTGCATGCTGCGTGGTCGGCATTGATTCGATAATCAACGTCTTTTTCAGCTGATGCATTTGATGTTGGTACACTGCCATGATGTCGCAACTGTTCAAAAATCTCTGGTTCCAGTTCGTTGATAGTGACAGAACCCACATTTGGGATATTAAACACTAAACTAATGATACGGATATTTTTTATTATTCTTTTTTCTTCAATGTTATGAATTTTTACAATCGATTTCGTAACATTTACTTAAGCACGAAGATCGTGTGTAATACGCCTTCATCCATAATACGCACCACTAAAATTGTGCTGAAAATGTGGGAAAATGCTTCTACTCAAACATAATACGCCACCCTTTTTTTGAATCAAAGCCTATAAATTGTACCTCTCCAATTTCATTAAAGTCAGCGTTTCCTACTCTTATTCACGATATAATTGAAGATATCTATCAAGGTTTCCGATTATCACGATTCTAAAAGGAAACGGAAATACCTATATTGTGCAAACTGCGCAGACTCATTAACCGCTTTATGCTCGATAAAATGTGCAATCTACCGCATTAGTACATAGTTGTTTTTAAAACAAATGGTCTAATTTACTTTTCAGATAATTCTTATTTTATTTTACATTTGTAAGTATTGTGCTGATTCCTTAAGTTTACGAATTTTCCAATGGTGTTCCTTGTCTCTGATATAAGTGAACATAGAAGTCAACACTTAGAGGCGACAGTCTGTTTCATGCTAGATGCAATAGTCATTGCATCTAGCATGAAACATGTAGCCTCTAATAGTTGACTTCTATGTTCACTTTTTATATTTACAATGCTCTATCTCTGATATTGAACAGTTTATCCCATAAATATAGCACACCTTAAGAGTATATTTTTTTATATATATATATATATATATATATATATATATATATAATTTTTATTTAATTATTATTATTATTATTTAAGACATTTTAATGTTTATACATTCTTTTTTATAGATACAAATATTTCAGTAAATGTTCTGTTTAAAATAAACAGTATTACCGACATTTACCGGCCTAAATATCGGAGAAAAAATAACAGTAAAATCGACCTTCCTAACAGAAACGCTCCTCTGTGGCTAAATCGGTAAAGCACGTCGGGCTATATGATGATTCCGTGTAGGATACAGGTACGATTCCTGTCGGAGGGCACATATTTTCTGTGGGAAATTTCTCGGACTGTTTATTACAAACAGAATATTTACTTAAATATCGTCTAGGTCAGTCTACGTTTTACCAGTGCTCATATTGCAATTTTTCTGCTATTATTACTACATATATTTACCACAACTTATCCTGCAATTTTTTATTGATATTCATTGCTTTTCTCTGGCACTCCTTATTAATTGTTCCCATATTCTATTTATGTCTATGCTTGGTTGGCTCAGGAGATTTTTTGTATTTCCAGTGATGCACTCTGTGTATTATTTCAACCTCATCCCACAGGGCGCGGTGAAGAAGTCCGGAAAGTTCAGCTGCCGAAACGTTATGATTATGGCAATGAAGATGAGGATAACAGTCCGAATAATGTAAATAATGTAAGTAAGTATAATACCTCATCTAAGAGATATAGACAGATATCTCTTTTTCTCTCTCTCTCTCCTTCTCTTCTCTCTCTCTCTATATATATATATATATATATATATATATATATATATATATATATATATATATATATATATATATATGCATGTGTGTGTGTATACAAATAAATAGAAAGAACAGGCATATTAAGAATCCACAGTTCATAGCATTTACCTTTTTTTTTGAAAAGTGTCCAATACAACGTAGAGCAAAATATTATTTTAATATTTTTCATCATAATATATATATATATATATATATATATATATATATATATATATATATATATATGTGTGTGTGTGTGTGTGTGTGTGTGTGTGTGTGTGTATGTATGTATGTATGTATGTATGTATGTATGTATAAAAGAAATCCGGTGTTCTTATTGATATTTTTATTTTTATTTTTACAAAACAGCGCTCAATATAAATTTACAGAGCATAAATATTATAAATTAGCTGATTTAAAATATAGTTTTTTCGCTACGCAGTAATAACCATGTTTCAAAAACTGAAACTAAGAACTTCAAATTTAATTATATAATTAAATTAAAATCATTAGTTCCGTTTCATCTTCAAGCGAATATTGGAATAACTTATTTTAAATTTTCTGTGTTTTAAACGCACGCATAAATTCATAATTTCTTGTTTCCAAGGATACAGAGAAATCCAATCAATCAGACAGCGGCGGTAGAGTGTTCATTTTTATTAACTATTGTTGTATCAATTATGAGTTACGTTCGAAAAAGAAGTAAATTTTAGGGAGGGTAGGGGTATATTTTCCAACGAATTCTTACATCCGTTAAATGCATCGTCTGTTTTTTTGTTTTTTCTTATTAACGGCAAAAAGTTTTTCGGCTTTTTTTTCCGTACTTGTATACTTGCAGATTCTTTCTAGGGGTGTTTGGGCTAGAATACGTCTTATTTAACTAAAATTTTAAAATATTTTTACTCTTAATTACTAATAGACTATATTTCTTTTTAAAACAAGTAAATGTAATAGAATTACCTAAATTATTTAAAATTATTTTTTCACATCAAATATAAGTATTTATTTTATCAGCTCCCATTTTTTTAATTTTACTTTTAAATTTTATTTTTAAATATTATTTAAGGAAAATATTTGACAATGACGGCAAAAATAGCTTTTTTAATTCTCTGATTCAGTATTTTTTTATTTTTTATAAACTTAGTATTATATAGTTTCTCGTGCATGCACAAAGGTCATGAGTTATTTAATGACATACAAATTCTAGCTTTTCTTATTAATTTCCATTTTAGTGTAGGTGATTTATTGGATTCTTTCTGGCACTTAAAAGAGTTTTTGAAACATGATTATTACTGTGTACGAAAAAATCATATTTTAAACCAGTTAATTTTTAATATATATATATATATATATATATATATATATATATATATATATATATATATATATATAAAAGTAATCATTGATGTCAGAACTCAGCACTTTCATGCTAGAGGCAGTCGTCAGGCATACGCTCTATCTCTGATATTGAGCACTTTATCTCATAAATACAGCACACCTTAAAAGTATATTTCTTCATATATATATATATATATATATATATATATATATATATATATATATATATATATATATATATATATATATATATATTATATTTGTTTATTTGTGTTTTGTTTTGTGTGGTGACGTTCTGTATTACGTGTAAATATATAATTAACCATTTTTCCAAGGTTTTAAAAGATACAATTTTAAAACAGATTTCATTCTTTTAAACACGTAGCATATTAAAAAATTATTTGTCGCAGAGAAACTCTATTTCCCAACGAATTTCTCATTACCTATGTAGATTACTATAATTCCGAATGGACCAATTCTATCTACATTGCCTAATTACTCGCCACCTTTTACTCAGCGAAATATGGGCCAAGAAACACCACATAATTAATATTGAATTCGAATGGTTGCCACAAATTATATTGATTCAAAATGCATAAAAATTGAAACTTTATAACTTCGGGCCGATACTCCATTTTTACGTCAACTATACAAGGTAATAAAATATTATGTTTTTATGACCAGCCACCCTGGGAAAATGATAAACTTTCTGCGACATCTATGTTAACATAGCGATATAACAGGTCGTTTATATAGGCAAATCGATTATACGGCACGTTGCCATGGTGTATTGATCTATTTGTTAATTTCCTAATCTATTTAAAAAAGGTGAAGAAGATTGAATCACTAGGTACCCGAAAATTGTAGTCTTTTAAACTTCACATTTTGGCGGTGTTCAGAAGACTCTACATACCCAGGGGAAAGTGTAGGAGACTACAGCTGAAACTGTCAGAAACCGAATGGGCGCATCTTAACTCGAGTCATAAATTGATGAATTTCAACTTAACATCAAGAAACTGATTAGAGAACAAGAAAGGATAATTATAAAAATAAATGTATATAATAAACTTATATTATTTAATGAAACACATTTAAATGAATTCACTGTGTGTTTATCTGGGAATAAATACGCTTAGGTTCGCCTTCATTCCTGCCGTGCGCCAACAGCTTAAACGTAGAGTCCCCGACTGATGCCAATTCAACCGAATTGAATTGAGAACTCCGGACCACTGACGTATTTTGCATAGAAAACGATAAAATTTCCCTTTTGTCTGCCGTTTCATACCATCTCTGATTGATCCTTGTTTCGATTTTATATCATAGGTAACCGGACGTCTAGCCACACTGATGAGGTTTGATACAGCTTTAACTGTCTGTGGATGACTATATATATAGATAATTTTAAAAACATATATATATATGATTCTAAAAGCATACAATTTTAAAACAAGAATCATAACATTCATCTTGTGATTTGTAGGTTAATGCAACTTCAAAAAAATTTGCGAAAAGGAATATTACCATTTAATATCATTAAACTTTAAATTAATCTACTTTTTGTATGAATGATTCAATTGTAATATATATATATATATATATATATATATATATATATATATATATATATATATATATATATATACGAGAACGAAAATAATATATAAATTCTAATTCTAATTCTTTACCATTCTGAATCTCACCAGTCGAGGTGCAACTTAATTTTTTCTTTTGAATTATTTTATAAATCTTTTTTTTTGAGTTAAATTGTTTTTTGTTTATATGAAAAAAAAATTACATTTTATATATATATATATATATATTTATAAATTTAACCTGTGTGTGTGTGTGTGTGTGTGTGTGTGTGTGTGTGTGTGTGTGTGTTTGTGTTTTTACTGTGGAGTAATGGATAGGGGCTAATATATTGAGCAATCAAAAGTTCAATTCAGTCGGATTCATTACATTTTGTTGAGTGCTAATATCCTTTGGAAAAAAAAGAATCCTCTTCTTCTATGGATAATTAATAGAACAGACTGGGTTCTATAATCTTGGATGGCAACTGGTCTAGTAATAAAAAAAATTCTGAATTCAAAACCTGCGGAGGGTCGTTTTGGGTCCTTGTTTTTATATATATATATATATATATATATATATATATATATATATGTATATATATATGTATGTATGTATGTATGTGTGTGTGTGTGTGTGTGTATGTTTTTTGGCTTTTTATTTTTTTCAGAAAATAAATTTTCTGTGAAGTCATGTTGGTCTTTTTCAGTTTATAAACAAAAAAAAACAAACTTTTATTTCTTCCAAGATATAGCTTTATTTTCGTAAAAGAAATGTACAGAGATAAATTTTTTAAACACTTTTTTTACGGAATGTCGAATTGAGATATCCATTAATATATATATATATATATATATATATATATATATATATATATATATATATACTGTGTACATCTCCATGGCCATGGCTCAATTCAAACTTATTTAAAACACAGAGATAGTCTGTTAAATTCCACCCAAAACATAATCGAAGAAAATAGGGGTATTTCGACGTAGATTTTTTTATTGAATAATAACAAAAATATCTCGCTCGAAGAATAGCGACTCAGATGTGAGTTCGATCCTCACTGGGTACCCCATACTTTCGGCCATGTGCCCCATGTGATCTATGCTTAGAAAGTCATTATGTGTACTTCGACCTAGTGAAATGGTTAGCAAGCTTGTCTCGCTAGATCAATTATGACTGAGTACTGAGTTCGATTCTCATTTCGTGCTCAATAATTTCGACCTTGTGCCACATCTATGCCATGCTTAGAAAATAAAAGTGGTTGTCTCGCTAGATTAGTTACGACTGAAAATTGAGTTCAATTAATTTGTAGGTACCCTATACTGTTAATTTATTAAAGCCACATTCTACGCTTATTCAAAAATAACCATACTCGTAGAAAATATGACTAAAATTGACTCACCCCCATGTAAAAAAAAGATTTTAAAAAATAAAGGAACCATTAACAATAATAAAAAAAGCCAACACTCAGTATAATCAACATGGCCACATCAACATATATATATATATCAGAGATAGAGCGTATGTAAATATAATGGTGAACATTGAAGTCAACACTCAGATGCGACATGCTGTTTTTTTTTAGACACAATCGTCAGGCAAAAATCGCAAGTGTTGGATTTTTCTGTCTAATAATCTCTCTCTCTCAATCTCCCTCTCTTTCTCTCTCTCTCTCTCTCTCTCTCTCTTTCTCTCTTCTATATATATATATATATATATATATATATATATATATAAGTGAACATTGAAATTGATGACACTCATAGGCGAAAAAACTGTTTTATGCTAATTATTATTTTTTTATTTATGCCGCGAAATATTGGATATGCACCACTGACGCATATATATATATATATATATATATATATATATATATATATATATTACTTTATTAGAAAACGCAGTTTGTGTGTGTGTGTGTGTGTGTGTGTGTGTCTGTCTGTAACGTTTATATGTTGGATCGAATTTCCTACATTTTTTAGCCGATTTCAACAAAACTTCACAGGACTACATAAAATTACCTTTTGGTGGTTCTAACGGCGCCGAAAATGGGAAAAACACAGTTGTTTTTTTTTTTAAATCAATTTGAAAACACGATTAAGACACATCGTGAGAATGAAAGGGGTACAACTCACCCACGAAAATGTAAACAAAAGAGCATAGCATGATGAAAAAAGACGCTGAACTTGACGAAAACAAAATTTTATCGTCTAATGTTCATATTATTATTAAAGAGGAAAGATCAAAGTATTTTGGGGTATTTTTTTTTTATTTTTTATCGTTTTTAGCACGTCTGAAATTTTCGTTAAAAATATTGTTTTTTTTTTCAAAAAAAAAAACAGATAATCATTTTTTCAATCATTTTTTTCGATTTGATAAAAAAGATTAAAATCTTACTTTGATATTCTTTTAAAAATCAATTATCATTTTTTCAAAACTGATTTTAATAAAAACAGATATTATACTGTTTATTTAAAATATTTTGAACCAAGCTTAACTTAGCTTCTGCGCCGAAAAAATGTAATTTGAAAATAAAACAAAGCAGGTCATAACCTTTCGCGTCGCTTGACGATTGACGAAAGGCATATTCATGACGTTTAGATAACTTACGGGAGGATAATTCTTTCTACGGATGGAAGGAAGTGAAATTATTTAAGTGAACAAATTATTTACCTCGTTACTTTTAAGGAAAACTTTCAGCGCTCTAATTTTTTATTTTTTTTTTTTTTTTTTTTTTTGTACTTAGCTTTCATTTTTACGTTTACGATGCTTTATGGAAAATATAAAGAAATTAAAAAATTAGACTGTTAATAGTGAGATTAAATTTCATAAGAAAAAGGTATCTAATTAATTTAGATACCTTTTTTATGAAATTTTATCAGAAGTGTGCATAAAATACTATAATTTTATGTACATTTATTATATTTTACTGTGTTATTTGTATTTCCATTCATTTTATTATTAATTTTGATATTTCATTTATGGAAAAATGTCATAACTGAGATTAATATAAAAATAAGATCATATAAATTAAAGTTTAGCAGTAGTTAAATTTCATAAGATGATACTGTTACTTGTAGGTACCCTTCTCAGTTGAAATTGAAAACTCAAATTAACTTCTCCATAAAAAAGGGCTTAACAGCGGAGAACAATGCTGAACTCAAATAATGCAACTAAATTGTATTCTGGTTGGTCTTCCGTACTTGATAATTACTGTCCGACTATAAACACAAAAATTACATTTCTTAATTACCATGGCTAATCTGATTGGTCCAAATTATACAATTTTCAAAGCGCTAGACAATGACAATCTCACACGGACATTTTGAAAGGTTGATGTTGCATTTTAACTAATGTTAAAATATTTTTTAAATTCAATTTAAACATTTTTTAAAAATCTTTTTAAAATTAAAGAAATAAGAAATAATTGTATTAAAAATTCAAAAATTTTTTTTTGCTTTCAGAAAATATTGTCCATATTCATAAAAACAAATTAAAACAAATAAAAGCATTTGAAACTAAATAATATATTTGTTTTATTGAGTTTTGTATGTTACAATTCACAGCTGATTTTCAGGTACGTTGGCCAAAAAAAAAAAAAAAAAAAAAAAAAACATGATTTGCATTCTTCAAAGCCTTGTGCTTTTTAACTATTGTAATCACTAAAACCGATGGTCTCGAATTTCTAGAGTTTTTCATAAAATTAGTTATGGGGGTGTTAATAAATATAAAAAAAATATTTCTGCCATGACTTTAATAAAAAAAAAACATATTTATAATAATTTCGATCATCTGTGAATAGTTTCTGAAAGTTTCATTAACATCTGACAATTATTTTTATTTTTGCAAGATTTTCCAAATTAATGTGTGTAAATACAAAAAAAAAACGCTAAAATTATCTATGTTATATACTACCCCTTGTTGCGACAAAGAGAAACAAGGTTTTATAAATCAAAATTTAGAATATTCTAAAAAGATGGAAAAATTTTAAAAAATAATTAAAAAAAAATTTAGTCTATCCTCTTCATAAAAACATAAGCATTTTGACGATAAAATTTTGTTTTCATAAACTTTAGCGTCTTTTTCATCAGACTATGCTCTATGTTTTAGCGATTCCGTGGAGTGACTTAGGTTAAAAAAAACCAGGTTGTTTGTGTGTGTGTGTGTGTGTGTGTGTGTGTTCCTTTATATATGGGATCGGATTTCTTACATTTTTCAGCCGATAAAACAAACATCCACTTTTTTTTTTGTCAGGTAGTATTTATTATTGTCTTGCACACTTTTTTCTTTATTTACATTCAGAATGCTTTAAATATTCCATTTACAAGACAATTGTTTATAATAAAATTATATTCACCAATCGATAGACTCATAACGATTGTAAACAATATTTTTGTTTGAATTTGGGTTTGACCAATTCGTAAAAAAAAACTAATTAAGACATGCGTGTCCGTCAACCTTAAACAATAATCTTTGTCAATTTTATTTTTCAGTCTTTATGATAGTTGATACTTGATCTATCTTTTACTGTTACATCCCCGGGCAACGCCGGGCTCTACTGCTAGTATATATATATATATATATATATATATATATATATATATATATATATAGTGCGTGTGACAACGGAAATTTGCGAAGTGGAATGCGTTTGAAATGATTTTTAAATTACGGTCATATTACCGGTTCTCGTACGATCAAAATAGTTAAGCAATATCCATTCTGGTCAGTACCTAGATGTGTGCCCGCCAGCGAATGTCACGTGCTGTAAGCTTGTATATGCGGTTTGTGTAATGTATAACGGCCTCGGAATTATTAATTGGAGCGCCGAGTTCCAGTCGGATTAGCTATATTCACTTAGGAAAAGTAGGAATCACTCAGTCAGCCATTGTTATCACTACAAAATTCTTAATCCCTGAAAATAATTACTTGTTTTAAGTAACCTGAAACAATACGATAATTTGTAATAAACAAAAAAAAATAGAAATGATTTTATAAGATTTTACTTGCTGCTCCAAGATAAATATTTTTCCCGAGATGTATCAATTAATCAAGAAAATTAATTTTTAACTGCTTTCATTGCCCTCTAGAAATTATCCTCTCTCAATACCTGACTCCTGCTTTATATATTTCTATCGTTGTTATCATTTAGTTGTTACTCGTTTAATATCTCCTTTTCCCTTCTGCAGCTGATTTAGTCCTGGGTATGACGATAAACTACATCCAGCAGCAAGGCCTCTGATCAGCAGATTGTAGAATTTGAGGAGCATCTCAGCATCATTTAATTGATGTTGTCCACCCTGAACCGGAGTGATAGTACCTGTTAGAGTCCCAGCTAGGGTCAAATAGCGAAACCCCAAACAAAAACCCTTTGACATTATAAAAATACGGTTCTAATTTAAAATTACCAACAATATTTCTTTATATTTGTTATGATGTTGATTTGGGGTTAGTAGAGACAAACACCAAATAACACGTAACAATAAAAAGGGTTTTAATAGGTTGGTAAAAAGGTACAGAAATCGCCTGAGTAGTCAATAACTAGCTCAGCTAAGAACTTCTCTGTCTATCTGTCTTAGTATTTATCGATCCACCCAAAAGGATTGAATATGGCACAAAGGCCGGTTTAATGTGGGTATCTCCAAGCCCGTAGGCTCGGCCAAAAATATAATAAAATAAACCCGCCTAGACGGGTTTAATTAACTATCTACCTCCCCAGACGAAACCTTGCCCTTCGGCAAATTTTCGTCCAGGTTCCTCTCTTTTACAGTCGCTTACAGTCAAAGACACTATAACGACTCAACAAGACTCGGAGGTCTTACCCTCTCTGTCTATCTGTCTTAGTATTTATCGATCCACCCACGAATTGAATATGGCACAAGTCCGGTTTAATGTGGGTATCTCCGAGCCCGTAGGCTCGGCCAAAAATATAACCTTTGAACCCGCCTAAACGGGTTCAGGCCCTGTCTACCTCCCCGGACGAAACCTTGCCCTTCGGCAAAGCTTCGTCCGGGTTCCTCTCTGCTAACGCAGAGAGTTCGACAGACGTCGCTTACAGTCAAAGACTGTATCATGACTCAGCTAGACTCGGAGGTCTTACCCTCTCTGTCTATCTGTCTTCTGTCATGTCAACTGACATGCCACTATTTAAAGTCTTTGTTCACAGATGCAGACAAGTTCATCTTCAAGAGGGGTGGTAGGTTTCCGACACAACAATATTAAAATTACCAACAAGACCTATTTATAATGAAATGACCGGTAATACATTTTATAATAGAACTATCAGCATTATATTCTATTTGTAGTTGAAGGTATGCGATTGCTTTTAAAATATATTTATTTGAAGCCATAAGATTGCGTTCAAAATATTTAGAATACGGTATTAAGTGACCCATATATATTAATATGCCGCTAAATAAAATTAACCAACCAACTACTAACCTTATTGGATTACAAAAATATATACTTAATTGTAATGGAAATTTATTTTAATTGCCATGTCTCGTCTGTATGTAGAAGTTTATGATTCTCCCCTGATTTCTTTTCTTCATTACATGTCAGAAAGATAATGAAAACATTTCCTATTCACGACCCTAAGTAATGAATTGAGTTTTCTCTCACTTCGACTGGCATTCTTCTGTTATGTGCGATGTTTCTTCAGAATTAAAGAGATCATGGCACGATACATCTTCCTGCCTTTGTAGCTTTTACCAATACTTTTTATACAGTGTAACCCGGATATAAGAGACCCGGATATAAGAGAAACCCGAATATAAGAGAGATTTTCTCTGGTCCCAAATTAGAGCTTGTGTTAATGTATATAAAATAGACCAAACCCGGATATAAGATAAACCCGGATATAAGAGACTTCTTCTCCGGTCCCGACAACTCTCTTATATCCGGGTTACACTGTAGTAACGTTAGCACTCACTAAGCACTTTAGGTAGGTTAGTCGAAGTAACCATCTCATCTTCTGTTGTATTGTTCTCTCTCTCTAAATTTTTCCCAGACTTATTGTTGTGGACACTGACAACGGCAAATTTTTTGATTCCCCGTGAAATACGAATCTTCGTCGCCAATTTGTGGCTTGTATAGAGGTCAAAAATAAAGACAGGGAAGACGAAGGTAGGTTGAAAAAGTATATTGAAGATATATACAAAGCAATAGTGTTCGTAATAAGTAGATTAGCACTGCGTTTATTACTTTACACCCCTTCACACTGTCGCAGTTTGTATTTATGAGAGGAGGAAGAGTTCATTCTACTCTAGGAGGGTTTACAGCAACACTTACTATTATGTGTCCCCAGAAATTTCAACAATCTCTGATAGGGTATTTTTTTCAGTTCCATTTTCCGTAAAACCTTTTCACATTAAAACAGGATGCTCTTAAAACAGTTACAATTAAAATGGCTAACGTTTTCTGTTGACATGAAGTCCAAGGATTACATCGATGCAATTTTTAATTCTGCTGTTAGTAGAGTTCGTTTAATGTGACGCACAAGACAATCTTTTTCGCCAGAATCTATTTTAAACACTTATAAGACAACCATTCCTCTATTAATTGACTATTGCTGTCACCCCTGATCTCAATGCTTCTGCTATGTATTTAGAAATCTTCGATAAATTACAAGAAGCTGCAATGTTATTGGTCCTGACCTAGCATCAAAGCTTCTATTACTTTCCCACCGAGGTAATATACATTCAATCAGCTTTTTCTATAAATAAATTTGTGGTAATTGTTCTGAAGACCTTTTTCTATTTGGTACCTAGATTTTATGAATTTAAGCGATGTGCTTGATTGGTGGCAAGCTCTCATCGTTTTACTATTGAAAAGGTTATATGTTACTGTAAATCCTACCTTAAAAGTTTCTTGCAGCACACTAGGCGCTTCTGGAACTCTCTTCAGGTTTCTTGTTTCCAGTCAACTTTCAAATCTACAAAAATTTAAATTAAATGACAATGTATATCTTCTGTTTTCTTATCTTTTTTTCTTTTATCGATCTCTTCCTTTAATAATCGTTCATGATTTGTAAATTGTAATAACATATAATATATTTTAAATAAGATAATCATTTAAAATAATTTGATATTTAATAAAAACTATTTCGTTTAATATAAAATTACTAGAGACTCTGAGAAAGTGGATTAATAAATATGGCGTATCTATTAATAATTGGCTGATTCCAAAATTTGTTGTAATTTCAATGAGGATGCCAATTTTCAAACTGTTAAGTTGGATTACAACCAATTATCACTGAATTTCAAGTGATTAAATTAATATCTGTCAAAAAGAAAAAAAGAAAAATTATAAATTTATACATTAAATAAATATGAACTTATGTAGTACATATTAAAGAAATAAAATAGGGAATTTAATTGTGAAGAAGGTTCAATTTTACCGTTTCGTTACGTTAAACTAGGGCAACATCATGAGTCTTTTGCTCAAAAAAATTACTATAAAGTGAGAACGTCACTACATTTTTGGCTAAATATCCATTAGGTTAAATGTCCGTCGGTCAAATGTCCGTCGGTCAAATGTCCGTCGGTCAAATATCCATCGGCCAAATGTCCGTCGGCCAAATGTCCGTCGGCCAAATGTCCGTCGGCCAAATGTCCGTCGGTCAAATGTCCGTCGGTCAAATATCCGTCGGCCAAATGTCCGTCGGTCAAATGTCCATCGGCCAAATGTCCGTCGGTCAAATGTCCGTCGGTCAAATGTCCGTCGGCCAAATGTCCGTCGGTCAAATATCCATCGGCCAAATGTCCGTCGGTCAAATATCCATCGGCCAAATGTCCGTCGGTCAAATGTCCGTCGGTCAAATATCCATCGGCCAAATGTCCGTCGGTCAAATATCCATCGGCCAAATGTCCGTCGGTCAAATGTCCATCGGCCAAATGTCCGTCGGTCAAATGTCCGTCGGTCAAATATCCATCGGCCAAATATCCATCGGTCAAATATCCATCGGCCAAACTTCTGTCTTTGTAATTCCTGTTATTTTATTTTTCTCGATGCTTAATAACGTTTTTCTCTTTTTCTTTTTTTTTTTCATATTCTCTCACATTCAGTAACCCTTGCGTCTTAGTGGCTTTATTGTCTTGTTTAGTGTAAAGTGATTAAAAAAGAAAAACATATTTTGTCGTTTTTATATCCTAAGGAAGCTTAATACCAAATACAAAATAATTTTCTTTTTATATATATATATATACATTACGTCTTAGTGACTTTAATCCCTTCTTTGATGTGAAGTGATTAACAAAAAAAGTCAACTTTCATCTTATGTCAATCATTATCTTCTGTCTTCGTAATTGCTGTTATTTTATTGTTCTCGCTGCTTAAGAACGTTTTTCATTCTTTTTTTTGTCATATTCTCTCACACTTAGTAACCCTTGCGTCTTAGTGGCTTTATTGTCTTGTTTAGTGTAAAGTGATTAAAAAAGGAAAACATATTTTGTCGTTTTTATATTCAGCATTCTTTTGCAGAACCCTATCTTCTTCATCTGTCGGTAGGATTGATATTACGTAGCACTTCAGCGTTCATTCTATTTTTTAGTCCTTACTTAGCTTCTTAAAGTCATCTTTCACTATTCCAATTCACCATTTTATGAAAGATAACACAAAGAGTTAAGCCTTGATTTGAACAGCGATTTCACTTTCGGTGACAATAGCCGTTG
Organism: Acanthosepion pharaonis; assembly: GCA_903632075.3. Classification (NCBI taxonomy): domain Eukaryota; kingdom Metazoa; phylum Mollusca; class Cephalopoda; order Sepiida; family Sepiidae; genus Acanthosepion; species Acanthosepion pharaonis. The sequence continues at coordinate 223,706 of CAHIKZ030002743.1, read as the reverse complement.
CACTTGCAGCTCATCCTAAGAAAGCTTAATTCCAAATACAAAATATTTCTTGTTTTTTTTATATATATCCCTTGCGTCTTAGTTACTTTAATCCCTTGTTTGGTGTGAAAGGATTAACAAAAATATGTCAACTTTTATCTTTAAAAATTTAAACCCTATGTCACTCATTATCTTCTGTCTTCATAATTGCTGTTATTTTATTGTTCTCGCTGCTTAAGAACGTTATCTGTTTTTGTCATATTCTCTCACACTTAGTAACCCTTGCGTCTTAGTGGCTTTATTGTCTTGTTTAGTGTAAAATGATTAAAGAAGGAAAACCTATTTTGTCATTTTTATATTCAGCATTCTTTTGCTGAACTCTATCTTTTTCATCTGTCCCTAGCATTGATATTATATACCACTTCAGCGTTCATTCTGTATTTTAGTCCTTACTTAGCTTCTTAAAGTCATCTTTCACTATTCCAATTCAACATATTATGAAAAATAACGCAAATGGTTAAGCCTGGATTTGATTTCACATTCGGCGTCAACAGACCTTGCACTGACAGTCATCCAACGAGAGCTTAATACCAAATATAAAATAATTTCTGTTTTTTATATTATATATTTTATTTGTAATAATTTTATTACTTCAAACTTTTAATTGAAGTTTTTAGACTCTTTGATTAACCTTATATCACGATTGCGACAACAGTCTATAACAAGCGACATTAACATCATTTTTTTTCAGAAATGTCTCTTTTTATTTGAATATTTTCTAGCATAAAAAACTCCCACTTAAAAAAATAACACCATCTCTTAATACGTCTATATGGCACGTCGTTTGATTTCTCTGTTTAAATTATACCAGCATTTGATATCATTAATCTAGAACGGAAAGGACATACCCAATTTTTATGGCTTTTAAATGGTGTCGGGGTCACACCCTTGTGATTATGGAATCGGCAAGACGCAGAGTCAAGATCGGAAAACCAAAGATGAAAGACAAAAAAAAGCGAGTCAACACTTTATGTGTCAGGTGATGGGGAGAAAAAAAATCTGTGAGCCGCATTTGTAATCCAGACATAGCTATTAAAAACGACAAGATTTATTCGTTAAAAAATAATAAAGAAATATTCTATTTTACTTCTAAGATGAAAATTCAAAATTACCATAAATCGATAGCTTTGCTAATCGTCAGCAAATTATAGGAGAGAGTGAATACGTGAGTCAGAAAATGTTTTAATAAAGTTAGGTGTCGTGTAATCAGGACAAATGGATTTTCAATGGCGAAAAATTAAATATTCACTGCTAAAGCAAGTGTTGCCACACACAAAATAAATATATTGTTTCATCATAAGAATGAATTGTGAACGTGACGAATGCTTTGGGACATTTTGTTTTACGGCATATCAAATTTTATTTTTCGGTAATTTTTAAAAAACATTATATTTTATTCTTTTGGTTTATTTGGTTTATTTTGTTTTTTAGCCAACAACATTTTTTAGGATATATCAAACGCATTCTTTGGTTATTTAATTTGCTTATAGAAAATTGCTTTATTGCTGGTAATATTTTGTTTTATGAAAAAATCTGTTTCTGGTAATACTTTACTTCAAAATTGTATTGCTGGTAATAACTTTTTTCAAAAAGTATTGTTGCTAATAGTTAACTATTTGCCCATAGCTGGGACCCTAACAGGTGCTACCACCCCGGGTCAGGGTAGACCTGGGAACAGGGAACAAACAATTAAGAGGTGATTCCATGCTCCTCAAATCCTCCTGATCAGAGGCCTTGCTGCTGGACGTAGTTTAACGTCTTACCCAGGACACGTATGTAGTTTAACGTCTTACCCAAGACAATTGGAATTTTATTAAGAAATATACGAGACTTTTCGGAAAATCCTTTCTGATTTTGGAATATTTTATTTAAATATATATATATCTGTTGTTTTTTAATGACAAGAACGATTTTGTAATAAGTGTAGATAAACATCGATAAAGGAAATTTCTATTGCTTGTTTGAAATATTTTCCTAAAATAAAAATCATAAAACATATATAAACTTTTTTTTTTAATTTTCTTTGAGTCCACACGGAAATTAACGTCCGGTTTTAGAATAATTTTTCATTGTTTTCTAATATATTAGTATTGTGGCACCCTGCATTATTAGAAAAACTAAAAAGAAATATTCCTAGAAATATGATTTAATTTTTATTCGGTTTATTAACCAGTTGTTAGTTATTTAGACGAAGAGTAATTAAGTTTTGAGAATATTTCTCTAATTGTATTTAGGCGATCCTAAGGGAAGAAGAAAAGAAAAAAAGGAGAGGAGGAGAAATAGATAAGCCGGTCATAAGCGAAAACAGGTGTCAAGAGATATCTAGGCCAACGCGCCTGACCAATTTCAAGAACAATGGAAATTGTTATTATTAAGAATAAGTCTAGAGATAATGAAAGAAATAAAAGAAAACAGACATGGTAAAAGTGGATGAACATACGTACGATTGATAAAAATATCGGTCAAAACATCTGGCCTACTTTTGTGTCCACGGAATGTAGAAGCTCATTATCAATTTGGAGAAATGGGATTTTTAGAACAATGGAAAACGAAATATTACTCGGAAAAGGGGTGTCTTTGGAATGGGAAGGTGACCGCTGGAATTGTATACAGATCCTGACCTGTTGAAGATTAGAACCCCCGATGATGAAGTGAGGATATTTTCAATTCAGATAATTAAGATTTTAACTGTCAGGCCTGAACGAAAATAAAGGAATGAAAACAATTGTTTGGCTCACAGAAAGCGCCAGCGAGACGAGAAAAATTCTTCCTGAAGTCACATCTAATTAGCGGCGGGCTGTTTTGACAAAAACCAAAAGGTGAGAAAGGCCGAGATTGTCATTTTCGTGCGTGCCAAAAAGGCCAAATTGGATTTTGTTTTTTTTTGGCAAGGTGGTTCTTTCCCAGAACAAAGCCGGGATAGACCACGCCCGATTGGAGACGTCACGAAGGACGGGAGACGCCCAACCAGAATCTCATTAGCCGAAAGCGGTCACGTGATATGCGAGAAAGAGGAGAAAGGACGCTCGACCAGGACCCATTGGTCGAAAACGGTCACCTGACATACGAGAGACCGGGAGAGATGGGTATGCGCCTCCCCCCAGAGGCACTGTGAGGAAGTAGGGGTGAAAATAAGAGCGATAATGGAAAATCAGAACTAATGCGACTTTTGGAATTATCAAGAAACCCTGACGCCGACAGACCCACCCCAGTTTGTTGCGGCGTCAATAAAAGCAGAACCCCGATCGACAGAAATCAGTTCAGCCCCGGAAGGCAGAGAAGAAGATCACCTCAGACGGCAGAGAGAAGAGTTCGGACCTTGGCGAGAAGAGTTGCAGGACGGAAGAAGAAGAAGTTACTTGCAGTTGCGTCTAGAAGAAGTTGAAACCAGGCCAAGCCTGAGGGTGGAAATTCGTCCAACCCAAATCGAAGTGAAGAAATACGTCCAACTCAAGCCGAAGCGAATAAGCTCGTCCAACTCAAGCCGAAGAAGAATCAGCCGTGAACGACTGGTAGAGATTAGCGCCCAGTGTCGAAACCAAACCACACTCCGACATACAAAATTCTAGAGAGTAGGCAACTCAAAGTCTTTAAATTGTATGATAGAAGCTTGGTGCCACAGTCCACAAAACGGGTCGGGAAGTAAGAATAATTTTTTTATGTAACGAACATTAGATATAAAAGGTTGTTACCCTTTTTATCAGTGATTTTTTGCCTCGTGAGTTTTTTTTTTTTTTTGCTTGTGTTTGCCACCCCGTTGAACCCAGCTGGCATACGGCCCCGACTCCTGTTTGATCCCGTCTGTCTAAGATCTAATCACAACGTGGGTAGGCAGACCGGAGATCAGTACAGTTACCCTAGTAACCAGGTGTTGGAAGCGAGTTGGGAACGGCGAGGCTGGTAATCATCTAACCAGAGGGTTGGAACGTCACACTTGGAGCAGCGAGGAGCGAACAACTGACGCCGCGGCAAAAAACGTCACAACTGGTGCTGTCCGTGACAAGGATCGACCCTTGGGCGGCCACATCACGTCACGTCACAGTTGGAGCGGACGCTGCGACCAAGGAGAGGGGCGACGTCACAGTATAATAGTTTAACAAAAGATATATTCCTCATTCATATTTGATGTGTCCTCATTGTTAATTTTATATCAATCTCTTTTCAAAATGTTATTTCTCAAATACTTAACGAACCCTCTGTATACACTAGAAAATAGAGTTAAGTTGTTTCGAAGATAATGTTCGATTTTAGAATAAAACTTTGTTTTCTAATAGATTATTATAATGGTTGCACAAAAATATATTCCTCATTCGAAATGATTAATGTGTTCTCTTTGTTAATTTCATATTAATTTCTTTCAGAATGTAACTGAAAATATTATAAACGCCTGTTCCCCTGACCTATTAACCTCTGAATGCCACTTTTCCAAACATCATGAAAATTCTTAAGCTAAAAGACATTCCGTGGCAAAGAAGTCCAAACCTTTAGAGTTTTGTCGTAAAGTCTTACATCCTCTTTAAATTGATTTCTAAAATATTGTTATAATAGTTGCATAAATATATATTACTCTTTCCTAATGATACAAAATGAGAACATCGATCTGGTGTAATGATTAGCTAGAATAACTACGATTGAGTAGGGAATTCGATCCTCATTGGGTGCCACATAATTTCGGCCACTAAGCCAGGCTTATAAAATCACCGTCACATTTATACAATCGCCGCTTTAGAATTCTCTATATCACCATTTATGCAATTTGTGGCCATCATTGCCCTCTGTTGCAATTATGGCTCAAGGCAAAATAGTGCAATGTCTTGCCGGTTCAATTTGCACGGAGATGTTGAGGTAACCCAGTTCCTCCTCTCAGAATTTTATCCGCCCACCGACAAACCGTTGACCTCTGTTGACGGATCACCGCTTTGCACAGATGACTTCGGGAGATGAGTTCCCCTTCACAGGGCCGATCAGGAAAACCTTCTTACTACCCTCACACAGTTTAACCGGCAGGGTGTGGTCAACGCAATGCCCAGGCGACTTCTTTGAACGATATGTCTGAGTTGGATGTAGGTCGTGAGCAAGCACAGTTCCGCATATCAAATCACTTGTGTTAAGGCAGGGTCGACCATTTCGCTCCAAAAGTACTACCACTGACAATAAACTCCGTACAAACCATTCTATATAAATCTCAAATGTCCGAGCAAGGCTAACACAAAAAATAGGATGTTTCTGCAAATTTATTGGATTCTTTTGTTTTAAGCGAAAACTTCTAATTTCGAAAATGTCATTACATTTAATTTGTGTTATTGCAAAATAAAACAAAAAACGAAATAGCTACAAACTTACAAGTCTTATCTTGCGAAAAGAACGAATTTATAAGACAACAATTGATGGTTTGTTTGAAGCCTGACCACATTTCTTTTCTTATCTGATTCTCAATGAATTTCTATGGACAAACCGTTGATGGTTCATATAAATTATTGTCTATGTATGTGAGTGTGTAAAAATTTAGATATCAATAAAATATACCGGGTGCGATGGATAAATTGTCGTCTAAATGACGCCAAAATGAAAATAATACTGACCTCATTGTTAAAATGATTTTGATATAAAGGGTGCGATTGATAAATTGTCGTCTAAATGGCGCCCAAATCTCCCTGTTAATTCTTTATTGCATTCATTGAAGATAACTCAGTCAATGAGTATTATGCCGATGTAGTCTTGCCGAAATAGTTATTAAGCAGATAAGATGAATTACCACCATTTAATTTGGCAAATATATTCTTTGGGTTGGTAGAGGGATATGTATGTGGTACAAGTCAGTCGTTCAACCCAGTTAGAAAATCTGCACATAAGTGGATCTTATGTTTTATTCTATTATAAACCATTGACTTGACCCATTCTAAATAATTTATTTGTTTCAATAACTCTGCGGTGTGCTAACCTCTCCAGAACGGGGTCAATAGACTCCAACGAAGCAAATGGTATCTTTCTTTAAGGCTTAAACAAAGTTATCAGATTTTCTTTCAATTTGTACATTTTCCCAACTCTTAGAAAATATTCGTTAATTTATGTTTTAGTTTTCCTTTTGCTCTAATCTTTCTCTCATACGAAGAATTCATTTTTCCGAAGAATTAATCCACCAATTCCATAGTTCAAATAATTCTTGTTAGTCGACGTCTAGCAAATTAGAATTGGAAATTTTTAAACATCTGCTTTTTTTTTAAATCTGTTCATAACCTAATCTTATTTTCCTTCCTAATGTAAACCACTGATATTGCCCATTCTGAATAGTTTTTTCAATAACACTTCTGTTTTGTACCCTTTCTAGTTCGGTCTTAATAGACTCCAACGAAGCAAAGAGTATCTTTCTTTTAGGCTTAAACATTGGTATCACATTTTCTTTTAATTAAAAAAAAATGTCTTGTACATTGTACATTTTCCCAACTCGTAAGGAAATATTCTTGAATTTATTTTTCAGTTTATTGAGTGTTTCTTTGGCTGTATTTTGAATATCTTTGTCCAATAAATATAGTCTCATCAAGGATACTATCTTCAGTATCCCTGGATTTCCACCGTGGAATTGTTTTAAAATTCTTTTTTTGTAGTAATAACTGAATTACCGTTGTATCCGCGTATGTAAGTACTCCATCCCAAATGCTGTTTTATTGTTAGCAGGTTTAATTTTATTTTTACTCTATTTTGGTTTAACGAAATTCATAGGTTTTTTTTTATTAAAATAAACGTATCCATTTTAGAATTAATTTTGATATCGTCTATCCTGACCGTTATTTCTTTAATAATGTTACACACCAGATTTTAATTACGCTTTCGGGTGCCAACGAAGCAATTACGGTATCAAAATTATTCATTAGATTTCGATATGATTCTGGATAAGCCATATGCTTTTTCCAATTTCTTTGACGATAGTCATCCCATCTTGAAATCATAGTTTAATAAAATCATAGACCAACGTTGTCATCTGTTTGCAGTATGCGGAGTACTCTCTTTCTTATATACCTAATAATGGACGATGATCAGTTTGTAGTAGGAATTTTCTCTCTAATATCATCCCGTGAAATTTCTTTACAGCAAAGATTATAGCAAACGTTTTCTTTTCAACTTGACTGTAGTATTTTTCCGTATTTATCAAACTTCTTGAAGCATGAGCGACTGCTTTCATTGTATTGTCTTTGAATTTATGGCCTGTTACAGCTTCTATGCCGTATTAGCTCGCGTCGTTCAATGCTACTATTATCGGTCGTCTGTTTGCAGGATGCGTGAGAATCCCTTTCTTAGAACCAACTAGACTTAATAATGGACGATGCTCTGTTTGTAGTATGAATTTTCTCCCTAATATCTTCTTGTGAAATTTCTTTACAGCCAAGATTATAGCAAGCGCTTTCTTTTCAATTTAAACACTGGTATCAGATTTTCTTTCAATTTGTACATTTTTACAACTCTGAGAAAATATTCGTGAATTTATGTTTTACTTTACTCGTGGTTTCCTTCGCACAAATCTTTTTTCTCTGACGAAGAATTCATTTTTCCACAGAATTATTTAATCGACCAATTCCATAGTTCAAGTAATTCGACACAATCGACGCACAGTAAATTCGAGTTGGAATTTAATACGTAAACATCTGCTTTTTTTCAATTTTACCCGCAAGAGTGATGCTACACGCGATTTTTCCCCGCAAATATTACTTTTTGTCCGATACTCCTCTTGCAACTTTGTCAGTTTTTCTTAAGTTAAGCTTGGCAATTCTGTTCCAAGTTTGCTCATCAATAACTGTAATATCGCTACCAGTGTCCATTTGAAAGCACACCGTATCGTTATACATTTGTACCATCACGAATTTTCTATCATTTGAACTTTGCCGTTTTTTAACTGGAAGTATAATTTTCAACAAATTTCTTTGTGTATTTCTTTTGCTTTTCGTAGTAGTTTCGTCTGTTACCTGTTTTATCACACTTAAAACATTTTCTGGTTTTAAATGAGCAGTCCTTTCTGAAATGAAGCATACTATTTTTAATGCTGATATAATTTTTGGTACTGCTGTCTTTTGATTAACTATTTGTACTTCTCTCGTGCCATTTTATCAATTTTCGCTGTATCGTACCTTAAGTTGATAATTCTTTGGCACTCTTCCGCAACAGTCTGTATTGTTAACTTTGAATCATGTTCAGGTTCTTGTAAATATTTTTGCGCATCACTTTTTGTTTCGAAAAATAAACTATAATTAGAGCAGTATAATAGTTCACGAAACAAAGTGTATATTTGAAGCCATTCAAAGATCTCAGTTCAAACGGGCAGCTAGATCTCAAAGAACAAGTTCTACTATTTTAGTTACCCAGTTGGTTAGATCGAGTGACTTGATCTAAAGGTTTGTGAGTTCGAAGCCAGGCTACAGCAATGGTGAACCAACATTTGGACAGTTGAGGTAAAGGGAAATAACTGACACATCCGGAAGAGTCATGGCACGTTGAACAAGAACAATCTACCCCTGTGGACGAAACAAAGGCTTCGATGGAAATTCTAATCACCTGAAGAAGACCGGAGCGTACAACGACCGAAACGTTGTGAATATGTCAATGAAGATGAGGATAAGAATCATAATAATGTAAGTAAACATAATGCCTCATCTCAGAGATATAGACAGATAATGAAGACGTCTTTCTCAATAATGCTTTTATGAAGTCATGACCATTGAAATGTTTTTCGTAATGCATTGATAATATAAAGTGACACTCAATTTTTTTTCAATATATATATATATAATAATGCTATAACTTTTATAAAGTGTGTAATAATTTCAGACCACTGATAATGTCTTTCATACTGATTTCAATGAACGTAGAGTAAATATTGCAATATACGAAGACATAACAATGTCTAGGTTCTCGTTTCCGAGTATACCTTTCTACAATGGCGGCTAACAAATCCCTGTTGAAAAAGCCTGCTCAGGCACATTTGTGTTTGCTTAACACCTACAGAGTCCACCATTGGTTTATGCTGCTCCTCTACTGATCTTAGATTAGTTTCGGTTTCAGTGAGAGAGCGACTCATCTGGCTGGATCAACACTTTAAAGAAGACCAGTACGATCAAACACCTCGGTCACGATGGCTTGTGAATTCGTGCTAGCACAATCGTCGAAGAACGATTACGGTTATCCAATTTCACTTAAAAGGATTGGGTCAACCGGTGATATGGTTTTCTGACATTTTCCACAAGGGCCACACTCTGTGCCCTCCTCCCCAAACCGATAACGTCCAGAATTCACCTTCCTGACAAAACTACCATGTTGAGATACGAACCCGGCTCACACGATTGGAAAGCAAAGTTTCTATTGTCTCCTTAAAGAGGTAACCAACAGACAAAGTGGTACTTGAGTGAAGGAACAGCAACACGCACGTAGATGAAAAAAGTGAGTTTTTTTTTTTTTTTTGTAAAAACTGAAAGACAGGGAATCGGGTGGCAGGCTAGTAATTCCCGAAGCAAGGTTATTTACCTTACCACCCCACAAGGCAGGATGTGGCACAAGGTCTTTTTTAATGCAGGGGAAAAACCGAGCACGTAGGCTCGGGCAAAAAAAGTTTTCAGAAGTGATTTCTCTGCCGTTATCACTAATTAGGCTTTTTATATAGCCGTGCGTAGTAATGTCAGTCAAATATTTCTTTGTGACAAAAAACGTATCATTTTTTTTGTTTCAGAAAATAAACAATAATTAGACCATAATAATAGTTCACGAAACTTAGTGTATATTTGAAGCCATTCAAAGATCTCAGTTCAGTCCGGTCGCTAGATGCCAATAAATATAGGCTAATATTTTAGTTGCCCTTTTGTCGGGTAAGTTGTTTTTACACTGTACCGTTTTGCCTTGAATACATATTTTACAGTTTGAATTTGATTTATTGACAATTTTCATGCCTTCCACAACTTCTTGTAGCTGTATAATGTCTTTCAGATTGCAATGTCCAAGAATCAGATATCATTGTTTAGGCAACCCGTAGAAGTTTTGGCAGTTAGTATTTAAATTGTGTAGGCGTCCATTTCTTTTTATGTCGAATTTCACACCATTACGATAGACAAGTTCCGCGTAATTACGGCCAAATTTTACGTAAGTCCCTTTTTCGGTAGCGGCTTGTACTGAAAATATACTTTGAATGCAGGGATGTAAAGAGAATTCGCTAAACCTGTAATCTCGCTTATGTCCTTCCGTATCAGTTATAGAGATTTGAGCATTGCCTCTTTTTAAAGCAATATGACTGGTTTGGCCGCCATCAATCAGTTCAATCATTATCGAAAGTAAGAAATTTAGATTCGTGAGTAATCACATGCGTCATGGCACCAGGCTCGACAAATAATTTGTGTTTTTCGAAACGATGTCTAGTCCAAGTGAAAAGAGAAATGAATGTCCATTCCGTGAAACCTGTCCATTTTTTTTTTTTTTTACAAAATGACTTTTTTTTTCCTCTACGTTGAGTACTTTTATGTCCAGGTTTGCGACAAGCATGACAAATAATATTTTGGATTGGAATTACAGCGTTTTTGAGGAGCGAATATTTACTGCGTAGTTGCAAAATTTACTTCGGCAAACGGCTTTTATTTACACGTTGACCTCAAGTAAGACAAGTATTAACATTAGTTTCTGGTCGTGGTCTTGACATTCGGAGAGTCATTTTGGTATTTTATTGTTATTCTCCTGAATTATCTTTACAGTTTCTTCGCAGTGCTAATTTGAATTCACTAAATGTTAGTAACTTGTCTTTCTTTTTAAAAGTAGTAAATGGCTGTGAAATCAGACGGGAAACATTTTAGGGCCATAGCTATTAGCAGACGATTGCAAATTACCTCCCCTGACATTTTCTTAATAAATGGCGGCGTTATCAGCTCTAATAATATAATCTGCAATAGTTTTAACACTTGTTTGGCTTTTGAAGGATAACTCAGCATACAACGACATTTTTGTTTTCCTCTTGATAAATAGTGCTTTCTCAAAATTTGCAGTGCTTTTCTGCCATCCTCAAGAGCTTCTCTTATTATAAGAGACAGACTTCGATCATCGACAAATTGAATTAATTCGCCAAAGGCGTTCGCATTCTCATCACAGCATCCTTCGTCAATGGTACCAAGATTGTTTCGTTTAATTTTCCGGTTTGCATGTAACCTAAGTATGTTACCTCCAATTGTTGGTATTTTGTTTCGTCATCCTTGAAACAGTCTATTCATGGAATGAAAACCTGTGGAGTCAGTAGCCATAATTAAATTCAAAATAACTCAACTGTCCAACAAATAGAATTGTCAATGTTTGCATTAAAAATAATAAGGAACAGGACAAATATGATATCAAGCAAGGAAACAATATATGCAATGCAAGGTAAATTAACAGTAATAAGACAAAAATTTAAAAAATAAACTGAGAATTGGCATCGACAGACAAAAACAAGTTCGGACAAGCGAACGGAGCGTTTTGCCTTCCAGACAAGGCAGACCGAGACTGAGTCTTATCAAACTGTAAACCGGCCTATTTTATTGGCTAAGAAAGAATCCCAGCATGCATTTGTGTGCTTCTATCTATAAAAAGAGAGAAGCCATTGCCTTGTTCTGGTCGGGGAGCTATATTTTTTTGCGACAAACTTGGGTCGAATTTCACAGGAGTTTATTCTTTTTTTGTTGTTTTTTTTTTTACGCTTTTACACGCGTTTGTTTAATGTATTTAATTTTATTTTTCCTTTTTTTCTATAAACCAGTTTTTATTTTTTCGTTGAATTCTTCTTTGGTATTTGATTATTATTTTAACTTTTTTTTCTTTTTTCAGCCATTTTGTTTGCTTTTCTTTCTTAAGGATAACTTTACATTTAAAAACCTTTTAATTTGTTACAGTTTAAATTTTTGATTTTGATTAATTTTTGATTTTGTTTCTTTTTTCCGTTGCTTTTTTGTATCGTTTTTTGAACAAAGTTTGTTTCGCATATATGATTGTTTTTGAGAATTGTTTTTTTGTTTCTGAGTGTAATGTGTTATCTGGCCAACATCTGAACACCACACCCATAGCCGCAAGCCCATCTACATGGGTGGCAGAGACGTCAAAAAAAAAAAAAATGATCCGAATATTAAAATAGCCTGAAGGAGCGGTACAAAGACTTTATTTCAGGCAATGAACTTTTGGCTGTACCTTCTGTAATGGTATCAGTCAGAAAAACTATACCTCTGCTGACAACGGAAGTAATGTCTAGGAAGTTGATCTGAGTCAGCGGGGTTGTAATGGAGGTGGCCGTAAAGAGCCTCAATATTGGACCCAAAATGTTAGCACCTCGGACTGACGTCATTTGGGACATCCTGCTGGCGATAGAAGAATTGGTGAGGTTGTAGACCGTATACATGAGCGCTCAGAAAACCCGGATTACATTAAATGGAGGGCCTATGTATGTCACCGTGGACATAAACAGAAAAGGGGGCATTGCTATCAGCAACTTTGTCGTGATGGTTACAATGATCCGAAATAGTATTTCAGTCGTCCCCGACGTACTTACATGTGGCGGCTGTTACATATATGTCGTCGTTGTAGGACAGCGCTCCCACTGCTGGTCCTGTCATGCCACAGGAAACCTGTCAAAGCCTGCTTCGGAAAGAACCGGGAAACGATTTCAACACCAGTTACACCAGCAACGCCAAGAGAAGCATCGCTGAGGTGGGGGCTCGCAGAGAAGTCCGGTCAGGTTTCCAGAGGTTCCAGTGAATGGACTGAAGTCGCGAGGGATGAACAAAGTCGGCAGTCCCCACTCTTTTCTAGGATGTCGCAATAAAGAAGGCTTTATCGACAAAAAAAAACTTAAACAGCCGCAGCAACCGAAACAACAGCATACAAAGAAGAACAACCACCAACAACAACAAGAGCAGCAGCAACAACAAATCCAGCAGCGGCAAGAGCAGCAACAGGTGCAGCAAAAACATAATCTCCAGCAGCTGTACTTGTAGACGGAGGTGAAGGTTATGCCTCCATTTCGATACTCCTTGCTGAAAATGGAGAAGGAAGAAGAGGAGGAAAATAAAATATCACTAAAAAGGGAAGGAAACCTAGTCGAGGTAGAACAGAGAAGGCCATGGGAAGAACCAAGGACCAATCTGCCTCTACTTATCCAGCAAGAATGGAAGAGCCAGAATTGAAAGGTAAGGCAAGGAACCTCCGTTTTCCACTTATAGGGCTCCGTCATCTACCTCCCCAACACAACCCAAGGAAAAAAAAAGAACATTCCCCAAGGTCGACAAAATATCTTTCGTGTAGCGGCAGACTCTCAGGAGGGATTTTTCTTCACAGAGCCCTCTTTAGACGACTTTTTAAATGTAGCGCCGTAGCCGGGAGCTGAACGGAAGGACAAAAGAAACCTCCCAGACGCCATTATGATACGAAATACTGTGGCAACCTCAAAGTATGGGATTACATGACGGGTGCAGAAGACTCATCCCCAAAGCTTAGGATAATCCAAATAGTCTCCTGAACTAAGAAAATTTCACAGCTATATGCCCGGAAGGTCCATCATTATATAGAGCGTCGTTAACGATAACTTTCCCAACAGACGTCGGCGTTATTGTCTCAGGAAGACGAATTACATCTGATATTTGTACTGGTCGGTTTCCTGACCCCCCGCAGATTTCCATCCAGTCTGGTTATAAGTATAAAATTTTAAAATGTCTATCAGTCTAGGCAGATTGAATACGAGGGACTTAATGGATCGTGTATGTCGGCCTGTCTGCTTCGTGATGTCTTTTCCTTCGGCGTCAATATGGCCGCGATCTAGGAGAAACACTTCGTGAATTTGATGCTTGTGTACTTCTTAGCATTCGAGAACCAACTGGCCAGAGGTGATTCCTTGCTGGTTAAACGTACCCTGGATACAGAGATAGACCTTGTTCATGTCGATGCGTGTGGCCGGTTGATTGTGGGCATATTGTCGTGAAAAGTTGCTTACTTCAGATCGTAGCAGTATCTGCGCCAAACGACCAGACGAGGTGTGTCTTTTTTTTTTCGTCGTTTGTCGACGTTCATGGCACATTCGTCTCGCCTAGTATCAAGAGGGGTCTAGGAATGCCGTCATAGTCAGGGCAGGGGTTGTTTCTGGAGTTAACAAGGTCGTAGCTTGGTTGGTCTGACCGGTGATTTTGATCTTGTTGAGAGATACTGGGTCGATCTCCAACTGCAGGAGATGAAGACATGGGCTCTTAAGTGACCGTCTAACCAGGTAGCCAGTTACCAGGATAGAATCGTAGTGAGTATGGTTGATCTAGATTTATTAGATTGTCCTACATTCCACTGGTTAGGATATTAGGGCTACAGACATGTCTGTGCTTGAATGGCCTTAGTGCTATATCCAGAAATCCTGGGCACTGGAGGTTCGATGTGTAATTACTAGACAGGCGGGACTTCCGGAAATAGCTAACTAGTTTAGTACAACAGGAATTAGTAGGGGCGGTTATTGGGAATAAATGGTGTGATAGGTTTAAGGTTAGTATTAGGTCTTTCATCACCAAATATAGCCAACGACACGACCTAAATAAAGCTTAAAGATTATCTCAAAGATACTCTGTCCTGGGTGGAGAAGGGGAGATAGTCTAGAGATAGGTTCAGCTAGGAAGACACTGGAGCGAGCGGCTAGCGAACCTTACCAGGGTCAGTTAATTAAACATAGATTAAACAAGATGTCTAACGAAGCTGTGAATATGGGCCCAGAATTGCGCAAGGACTAGATCCGTTGGAATTTTAATCATTACATTTGGGAGGTCTATACCCCGGAAGGGCGAACTCTAAAGTCCCCCAAAGACATATACGAGACGTTTCGGTGGAATTTCGTTTCAGAGCTATTTGGCTTACTTTCATCCGCTTTCGCCGATTGAGGGGGCTAGCTTCGAGGGTGAAATCATTTTACTTGGCATTGAAGAGGGTCATATGTAAAAGTGATGGTTTACCCTATGAACTGTATTGAGGATGTGCTGATTTTTTAGCCGTGTTCAACAACTGGGTTTGTCGGGTGTCTATTCTGGGGGGTGATCACGCTGTTGATAAATGACAAGGAGGGTGGGCGGGATTTAGATAACTCTAGGCCTTTAACTCTGCTAAACACAAAGTTAAATATTTTGGCCAAGATATTGACGGAGCGTTTGTAGCTAGTTGTCTAGAATTTGTTGAGACTCGAGCAGACTAGTGCTGTGAAGGAATGAACAATTCAGAGCAACCTTCATCTGATACGTACATTCCTGGAACACGATCAATTTGGATCAGTTCAAGGTGTTTGATCAGTTCAAGGTGTTTGATCGGGTCGACCATCAGTACCTGGTGGCTTTCATACAGACTACCGGAATCAAACCAGATTTCTTCAAGTAGATCAGACTCTTGTATCGCTGCTACAGTTCTGTGGTACAGGTAAACGGAAAGCGTTAACGCGCTTTTGCGCTGTCTCCCTCTGTTCGCCCCTACTTTAAGCATTTGCGTTGGAGTCTCTTCTTCACCGGCTAAGTGATAGGTCCATGCAGTCTGCACTTGCGTGGAATCGTTGTCACTGGTGATCGTTGAGTCAGGGTTTCCGCGTACGCAAATGTCATATCCATTTTCATGTCGTTCCGCAGTGACATTAAGGTGATAAAAAAAACGCGATTGACGGGTACGAGAAGGTCCCCGATGTCAAGATTAACGGCAACAAGACTTCCAGCATGCGGTTAGGTGCTTGGAAGGGTGTTGCTCTTCCGGTGCTCTTTAGAAGAATTGACGTGATTTTTTCGTTTCGTGCCGTCGCGAAATTAAGGTGATATAGAAAGGGCTTGAACGGTAAGGAAAGGTGACAGGAGCCAAGATTAACCGTAACAAGTCTTCCAACTTGTGGTTAGGCGCCCGTTATGGGGTCGCGTTTCCGGGGCCCTTTGGTTTGACTGATGGACCCGTCCGTATTCATGGTGTACGGTTCGGGCTCGGACTTGCATGGAAGGATATGATTTTTTTTTTAAATTCGATCGAAAAAAATTTGTTAGAATTAAACAGAAATATAGAACTGCTCTATATTTTCAACGTTGCTGTGTGGAAGTGAAAGTTGAATACGAGATTTGATGTAACAGAAGTTGCTCTACAGAAGGTTTCTGAGAATGTCATGAACAGAAACCATGAGAGAGTGAGAAAGAATTTAGAAAACTATAACTAGAAGAAAACTTTTACTTGCAAGATACATTTGAAAGACATGATGAGAAAAGAGAGATCGGAGATTTTAAGACTCTCAGGATATACTAAAAAAACAAAATGTCTGACGGAAACAGTGATTTTGTGTAGATAGATTGCGGATCCAGCTTTCGTTAAAATGATAAGGGCCAAATGCTGCTTCAAGTTACAAAGAACAGCAAGCTGTGGAAAGCCATGATCAACCATGTTCGGAAAGGATTCGGTATATTACATATGAATACGTTTTTCTAAATTTTGTTTGTACACAATCTTCAAAAAGAGATCGATCCCTCGCGAAAGTTAATCTCAAGGAGAATGACACACTTCGCTTTCAAGGTAAACGTTTTCCGTTGAGATGTCGTGGAAAGATTATAATGAATCAAATGTTATGTCTGCTGCTAGGAACGTTGTTTCACTCTCATGCTAGACAATTTATTTTATCGTCAGAATCTATCTTACACATTTATAAGTCTACAGTTCATTCAAGCATTAAATATTACTGCCAAATCTGGTCTAGTCCATTACCTATGCAATTATAGATTCTTGGTAATATACAAAAGAGAGTCTTCAATATTATTGGTTCTGATCTGGCATCTTGGCTTCAGTCATTTCCCCACCACTGTAACATAGCTTTCCTGGGACTTTTCTATAAATATTCTCATGGTAATTAGTGTGATGAACTTTCCTCTATGCTATTGTTCAGGGAGGTTCCCGATTTTCGTTCACCCCTCCCTGTATAGAGCTTTAAAGCTAACGTTCCCCTTGGACATTGGCGGCCTGTCTCCTGATGGCACCATCAAGAGTGAGATGGGTACAGGCTCAATGGGAGAGGCCGTCGGTGTCCTGACCCCGGCCATGTTCAATGCAGGAGAGCAACCCCAATCGGTTCCATCATGGCTCTCTGGTTAGCAAGTGTGAATGCCTGAGGCCTGAGGTCCGAGTCTCGCAGGGCAAGGCTCTCTCGCGATCTTCAGCGTCTCAGGGGAATATCTGTTGTGTACAAGAGACCCGTTTTTCTTCTCGTGACTATGAGAACATTCTGTCTAAGGGGTTTTCCCTCTATTCAGCATGTTTTGATGGACGCTCGAGGGGTGTCTCTTGGTTGGTGAGCAAGTCATTGAAGGCTACGTGTGTTCTTGTCTTCGCGGATCCGGCGGGCAGGCTTTGCGTGCTGGACGTTAGCATAAAGGATAAGGCTCTGCGTCTCATTGGGGTTTATGCGCCCAATGTCCATTCTGAGCGGCCTGCCTTGTTTCGGCAGATCGAGCAGTTTTTGACGACATCACGTCGGGTAGTTTTAGTGGGTGATTGGAATGCCGTCCTTGATCCCGATATAGATCGCATAGGGACAAATTCGGGTACTTACAACCGGGACGTGAAACCATTTCGGGACTTTATCGACAGGTTTGATCTTATCGATAAGTACCGAAATGAACACAGGACAACCTTCATATGGTGCGCCTGATCATCGAGCAAGTCGACAGTGAAGCCGCGCTGATCAATTTAGATCAGTCCAAGGCCTTCGATAGGGTTGACCATCGTTTTCTGGAGGCTGTTC
Source organism: Acanthosepion pharaonis (assembly GCA_903632075.3). Taxonomy (NCBI): domain Eukaryota; kingdom Metazoa; phylum Mollusca; class Cephalopoda; order Sepiida; family Sepiidae; genus Acanthosepion; species Acanthosepion pharaonis. Next base: position 205,906 of record CAHIKZ030002743.1, on the reverse strand, counting down.
TTTCGGCGGCCGGTTTCGGGCCGTACTTTCGCACCTGGATCCGACTTCTGTATGCGACTCCCGGTGCGCTGGTGGAAGGTGAATGGGGTACGATCGGAGCCTTTCGTATTGTCTCGCTCCATTCGTCAAGGTTGTCCGCTATCGCCTTTGCTTTACGTTCTTGCGTTGGAACCTTTCCTTCGCAAGTTAAAACGGTCCTACGTGGAATTTCCCTGTCCGGTGGTAGCACATCGGCCAGGTATTGTGCCTATGCTGATGACGTTTCGGTTATTTGTCGAGCAGAGCTGAGATTAATGAGGTCAGCAAAGAAATCAGTGAGATGGTGACAGGGGCCAAGATCAACCGCGATAAGTCTGTTGGCTTGCGGTTGGGTGCGTGGAAGGGAGTTTCTCTTCCCGGACCTTTCCACTGGACGGATGGGCCGGTCAAGATTCTCGGCGTCTTTTTCGGTCCAGATCTCCAGTTAGAAATGAATTGGTCGGAGGTGCGAGGGAAGGCCGAGATCGCAATTAATTTGTGGTCTCGGAGGAATCTTTCCTTAAAGGGGAGGGCGGAAGTTTGGGTTTCACACATCTACCAGATTCTCCTTTACCGACTCTCTGTGCTTCCACTTCCGTGTGACACTTTACTGGCGTTAGTGAGGCTCTTGTTCTCCTTCTTGTGAGGAGGCAAGGCTGCCAGAGTCAGTCGGGAGATCTGTTGCCTTCATCCATCTGAAGGCGGTCTGGGTATGCCGAGCATTGAGATTCGTCAACATATGCTTCGCATTAGTTTTCTGGATCGAATGTGTCGCGATTCGGATGAGGAGGGTGCCTTCTGGAAGGAAGACGCCCGTAAGAACTTCCCATCCCTGAGAAGTGTGCATTCGTGTGAGGAGGAGGCCGCCGTTTACCCCGGAGCCGAATGCTCCTTCTATCGTGAATGTCGTATTGCTCTGAAGCGCCTCTTACGGGCGTCGGATGGCCTCTCCAACGTCCAGGCGTTGTCTCGTAGGGCATTATATCAAGTTTTAGTCAGGGGGCCGTGCATGATGATCTGATTGACGAGCTCGGTTTGACGAAGCAGGAGGCTCGCTCAATATGGCCTTGGGCGCCCGGGTTGAAATGCCTCAATAACGATGAGGCATCACTCACCTGGCTGGTGATACGTAGGGCCCTCTGGGTCGCCAAAGACTCTGCTCAGCTGGCTTGGAAAATTCTCCAAACTGCCGACGTTGTAGTGGGGAGGTCGAGACCTTGGGTCACGCCTTCTTTCATTGCAGCCAGGTAGTGCCGTTGGTCAAGTTTGTTGAAGGCCTCATGGTCCGCATGCTGCATGGAAAGTCCTTTGTCCTTCAGTCCGTTTCCGTTTGTAGCAATGTGGCACCGCCGTTGACGAAGGCTGAACAGTATGTGTTCCACTGCTTGCTAGGTGTTATGAGAGTCGTGGTTTGGACGACACGTCAGAAGGGGATTCTATGGAGGCGAGAAGTTCACCTTTTCCCAACTGATCTTGTACTTTAAGCATCAGCTTAAAGTCAAGATTAGGACGGAAAAGGCGGCGGCTCACTTCATCAGAATTCAGCAAAAGGTGGGTGAATCTTGCGCGCTTGTGTCGTGTGAAAGGAGCTGACTTTGAGTGGCACATTGATGCCGGTTAGGCATCAGGATATTGCTCTTCCTGGGTTGAACTTGTGCAACCCATCCTGAAACTAGGCTAGCATAGGTTTTTTTTACTTTTTGATGATTTTCGTTTCCTTTTTCAGTTAACTTAGCTAGGGTATGTATGCTCATTGGCCCCTTTTTTATTTCTGTCCCCATTTGTTTTTTTTCTTTAAGTTTAATTCCCCATCCCCCCCTCGTTAGGTGGTCAGTGATGTCAGTTCTCTGGTGGATGCGGGGCGCCGTTCGTTTTCGTGTGAGTGATTTTTTTTTTTTTTGTATTTGTTGTTGTGTCTGAATGAGTGCATGACAGTGTGAGTGATTGGGATGGATGAATGGTTTATACTATTATAGTCCCGCATTGATTTCGGCCAGTGAACTGATGTTTCTGTCACATTTAGGAAATTGTGGGGGTTTTTTATTACTAATCTTATTTTCTTTAGTTTCTTGTAAATAGTTTTTGTATTTATTGTAAATACTCATTGGGGTTCATTTTTAGAATTGTTGTTTTATTCCCCCCCCCCACAGACAACGAATTGTAAATATGGGGACTAGTTAGTATTTTCATAGAGACAAAGAGGTATTATGGTGGTTGTAGTAAGAAAGGTACGAATGAATGTGTTGTTTTGGTGTAAGGAATATTGTTTCGTACGTTTGGGTCAGTGCTTGCGGCTAGCTAAGTTATAGTTAAGACAGAAGAAGACCGTCCTTTCCCCAATCCCCTTTTCGGCCTTGTGCCACATTTCTGTATTGTACAGAATAAATATCACTTTCCTCTATGCTACCTATGCAGTACTGGATTGGCCGTAAGGTTTCATTATTTTACCGTTGTAAAGGCTAGAAGTAACAATAAGATCTATGCTAACAATTTCTACTCTAGCGTTTCTCGCTTGTGAAACTCTCTTCCACTTCTTGCTTTCCAATCAACTTTGACTTTCAAAAATTTAAATGGAATGTCAATGGTTATCTTCCGTTTCCTTAATTCCTGTTTTTTTTTGTTCTCTCCATCTCTCTTTAATAATGTTTTCTGTTTCATATTCTCTGACACTAATTAAACCCTTTGCGTCTTAGTGGCTTTATTGCCTTGCTTAGAGTTAAATTATAAAAAAAATAAATAAACAAAGGGAAAAATAATGATGTTTAAAAAATTGTTTTTGTAATGATTTCTATAACATCTATTTTACAAATTCCTTAATCACAGTAGATTTTATGCACTGAAAACTAAAAAAAAAACAAACAAACTTTCAATAACCGCCCCCAAAATTTAAAGCAAGAGACATTGAAAGAAAATGAATATCATAGAAATTATTTCGAGAAAGGAAAGCGTGAAATAAAACGAAAGACTCTGTCGAAAATTAATGGAAATGGTTATTGACAAAAAAGAGTTGTAGAAATATAATAGGAATATATTATAAATGATTTTACTGCAAGAAGTGCTTTGTAAATTATATCACTATAAATATACATTGCAAGTTATTTTTTTAAAATCCAAATGTAATGCAAATCAAAGCTAAAAGGTTTGTCTGTGGTCACAAATTAATGGAAGCATTGTAATATCTTTATTTATACTAGGTAAAATGAAAGCGCAAAATTTTCCGACAGCGATGTAATGAAAATCTCAGACTGGGCTACTATTTTATGCAAGATTTAATGAGCGAATATGGAATGAAAATATTTGTATTATACGACAGTTCTTCATTGCAAATCAGAACTAACGAGATTGGAATAGATTAGGAATTTGTGCGAGAGTTACAAAAAGAGACTTT